>APFE031624027.1:94273-134954 GCA_000404065.3 Pinus taeda
CACGTGCGCGCAAACGCACACACGCTCGCGCATGCGCACACTCACACACGCTCGCGTGCGCGCACACGCACACACGCTCGCGCGCGCGCACACGCACACACGCTTGCGCGCACGCACACGCACACATATTACAATTACTATAATAGTAAAGGGCCTTGGCTTTAAATAGATTAGGTTAAGGGCCAAAAAGGGAAACAAAGGGGGGATGAACCAATAAAGGCAAGGGAAACGATGAGGGAGGAGGAGGAGGAGAGAAAGGGAACACAAAGGGAACACATGGAAACATGAAGCAATGAAACAAAGGAACGATGAAAGGAATATTTTAGTCACATTTGATCATTAATTAATATAAGCCAACTTATGCTCATTTCCAAAACACCATCTTTGTTTATGTTATCAAGGTTCTTCATAATTTCTAGGGCTTCTCTTAGGTGACGTTTGTAGTAATGAATATATTCAGCAAGGACTTGAGTATCTTCATGGAAAAAAATATTTTTTGTTTTGACATAATGTTCTTCAAGAGATTAGGAGTGAACCATTTCATTTTTTATATCAACCCCATGTTCTTTCATCATGATTTTGAAAGATATTCCTATTTCTCCAATATAACATAGACCATATAAGCAAGCAATTTTATAGACTCCTTTTGCTGGTGGCTATAAATGTTGTCCCTCACATTTCTCATTATTTGTCTTACTATTGCTAAGGGTTTGAATGAGTTTTTGATACCTTTCTTTCTCAATACTTCAACAATATAATTCGTTAATTCTTGAATATAAGGTATGTAGGCCTTAATGCCTTTATTGTTAGATGGATTAATGTAGTGGGATTATGTCTTTCTTGTCTTATCAAAAGCCTTCCTTAAATATTTTTTCTTATAAATAATAGACTTGAATACTTTTTCATTAGGTGACTTTTTCCTTTTTCCATGCATTCATTGTCAAACTTGTGGTTAGTGTTTTTAGAAGTCCAAGTTTTTGCAGAGGGTGGTGGTGAGAGTTTTCATATAAGTAGCTTTCAGTGTGGGTTTTTTCCTTCTGAAACTTAATGCCCAAAGGTCATGTCTCGTATTCTAATCAACAAGACACCTAGAAAAGGAATGATCTTATTTTCCTCAAGTTCCATAGTAAACATGATGCCATCTGAGATTCCATTGAAGTGAGCCAAAAACTTTTTAAACATTCCCCATGAATCCACTTCACATTGGTATCATCAGCAAACCTTTTCCAGCATGTTCGCTTAAGGGGGTAGGAATCAAGAGCTTTGCTTTCAATATTTTCCATGCAACAAGTTTGTTACAATGGGGGAAAGCAGAGAACCCATTTACACCCCACTTATCTACTCATTGTACTCCCCTTGGAAGCTAAAAAATGTAGAATAAAAACATGCTTTTGTAAGTTTTGTAGTATTAGGATTCGTAAATTTTTGACAACTTATATAACTTCTTTAAGAGGGATCTTGGTGAAGAGTTGGACCATATCAAAGCAAATGATCATATTTTTTGGTTCCACTCTTTCTTTCTTAATGAGATTAAGAAAGTGGCAAGAGTATTTCACATATGAATCTATGTTATCAACAAGGGGAGCCATGATTTTCGAAACATATTTTTCTAGCTCATAGGTAGGAGAGCCAAGGGTATTAACTATTGGTCCCAGAGGAACTCCTGGAATATGTACTTTAGAGAGGCCTTAAATCCTCAAGGTAATCTCTTAGCTATGCCCAAGACTTTTCTTAAACAATTCATCAAGGTTGGATTCCTTTATGACCTTTTTTTAACTTCTTTAATTACCTATAATATTGGGTTATTTCTAAGCTTCTTATAGCTCCCATGATCATTGAGGTGTTAATACATTTTTGCTAAGTAATTTTTTTTTTCATAATTATAATAGATCCTCAGTTGTCAACTTTTAATATAACAATGTTCTCATTGTTCCTTAGACTTTGAAGCGTTAGTCTTTCATTCCTCCTCAGGTTGCTACGAGGTGATTTGTCTCTCCTTAGTACAAGAGAATGGTCTTGTCTCAAACTTTCTTTATATTCTTCTCTTCAGTCTTTGATTCCATTTTCAATGCAACAAACTATCTCATCTACTAAAATGACCTTAGGGGCTATAGTGAATCCTAGAAATTTGTTGAGGACATCCCTCTTTCCTTCACTCAATTTGCAATAAAATAAGTTAATGAATCTTTGGGAAGTGACTCTATTGTTTGTATTTGTTGTTACAATGTTTATACCAATAATTCCTTTATTACCTTATATATCCACATCTTCCTTTCTTATACCACTGGTTTCATTGGTTCAAATGACTTCTTTGGTACCTTAATCATTATTTTTTTCTCTGGTTACAAAGCCTTCTTCATTATACATATATCATATATTTTTCTCTATTGTCAATGTTTTGAGCACTAACGTCCTCTAAATTTCCCTCATAAATTTTGGCTACGTTACCCACATCCTTAGCATTATGGGAATGAATTTCCAAGAAGTCATTGATTTATCTAGCCTGGAATAATGCAAAGGGAGTGGTGTATCACCCATTACACATTATTGCCATCATCCAAAGGTAAACACATTTATGTGAATCAATGCCATCAAATTATCTAAGCAATGGATATATTGGGTTGTGGAGTCAACATGATTCCATTAAAGGTGCACTCAAGCTATGGGTTGGGTGCATTATTCAATAAAAAAGAATTGATGTGATATTGCATTGTAATTCCTTGTAGAATGTAAGTGATATATAGATTACACATACCAATGATCAAGAAAACCAACAATTATGATGGAAATTAAGCTAATAATAATGTTTTAAGTGCATTTAATTTCCAAACCCCATAATTCTATAAACAAGAAAAAGGTTGTGGGAATTTTGTTAATGGTTAAAGGTGTGAATTCATTGCTACTTTTCATATCTAATTAATGAAAATACACACATGAATCCAAATTGAAGCAAGCAATAGAAGGAGAATCCAATCACATAATGTTTAATCACACTTAATAACAAAGATTACACTAGAAACCCAACTGCGAAAACCAACATTTGATGGCTTCTATTACAAATGTGAGCTATACACTCTTAATTAGAGATTCCATACTTCCTTACATACTATAGTATTTTAAAAATTGTTTTAGCTTAGAGTTAGTCTTTGTTCACCATGGATAGGCTTCAAAATCATGTTTGTTCTCCATCCTTCGAATGTCATGATTCTTCTTCTTGAGGCTTTATTCCTTCAATTTTTTTCCCTCTCTTTTATTGTTTTTGCATTAAGAAAACATTATTTTTTCCCTTAGGAAAAAAAAAAAAAACGTATGTTAATTTCTAGCAAAAGTCAAAATGCAACCTTCATGCTTCTATAAATATCTACCATCAAAGATAACTTAAAGGAAAACCTTGTTTGTAGTTCCCCATTTCATATCTCCCATAATTTTAATACATAAATCAATTCTCTTTTGTATAAAGAGTCATGATATATAGGAAAAATGACCAAAAGAATGTATGGCTTAATTACATGGCTATAAACCCTTTGATTTGCACATATTTTATTAATCAAAGGCAACATCAAAACTAGAAAGTATGAGATTTCCCCCATTGGATTTGTCTTAAAAAATAACATATGGAGCACCGACTAAGCTCTCCTTAGAGAGTGAGTCCACTTATGCGTTGAGTTCTTGAAAAATATGGGAGAAGGATATCACATTAAATAGCCAGGCTAAATCCCTTAAGTGGAAAGAAAAATTGTGTAGAACTACATTATGAATTATTAGCTCCTCATTCATCCACTTGATTGTAAATGTTGAGTTCCCAAACACCTGAAGACAATTAATTCCTCTATTCCTAGTATAGTTCAAAAAGAAAAACAAAGCTTGAAGTTCATTACAATATTTGTACCCAAGCCCAAGTTGGATTTTCCTTTTATATAGCATTAATATAAGATGGAAAGGACATAACCCAACATATTCAAGATATTTCTATGATTAATTCCATCAAAAAATCCCTAGGAAATTATGTTTTTGATGACCACCTCCTCTATTCTCCTTATATACCTATTCTTGATTGAAATATGAAAGTGTGGTATGAGTGCCTAGGTGAAATATATATTGGGAGGTTTGGGTCAATTTTTCTTCAAAAATACAATCATTCCTTGCTAGCGAAAGTCTTCAAATGGATAGAAAAGGAACCACTCTAAACTTATTTAGATCCCGGATGTGAAACTATTCCTTCAAGATTTATTAAAGTGACTCCTTTGACCACAGGTTTTGAATAGCTAGAGACACTTCTACCTCTTTCCAAACCTAAATTGAGAAGGGACACCTTAAGAAAAGAAGGGAATTTGTCTCTTCATAAGATTTTGATAAGGAGCACCAACTAGGTCCTATCTTATGCCTTTTTTAAAGCTTATCCTAAGTTAAAAATTTGTTCGTTAACACTAACTACATAAAAATAGTGCATTTGGGACGACCCTTCACTTTCCAAAGTTTAGAGTGCCACTAGGCTTCATTATCAACAAGGGGAGTAAAGAGAGATGGATATCCCAATTTAACAGTGTAATCTCCCACTCCTTATTCCCTACGTAAGAGGGCTCAACTAGAGTCTCCCTAAACCTCACATGAGCTCTTGTTAATTCATTCAAATATTGATCCCAAATCTAAGCTCGTTGATTATCCTATCCTCGATCCCGGGCTGAAAGCGATCCCTAGGACCAGATATTAGTTCTTACTGGCCTGATAAACCTTTTTAGTGTGTAAATTATTCTTTCCTTCAAAAGAGATAATGGCATCAGGAAGGAACACCACCTATCCACATTATAACATTACATTTGATCTAATCCTTACTTATGACCCATCCCATACTTTCCATGCCAAATATATCCCTATGATAGGAAAGGCTAGTATGAGGTCTTCCATTGATTAAAAATAGTATGAATGTACTTACATTATGATCCGATGCAATATAATAATGAATTGAGATCTAAATACTTTGTGTGATTATTTATCTCTAGAGACTATTCTTGTAATCATCTACCAAAGTGATTTTGTAGTAAGAGAGTGATCAAACAAATGAATATCTTTCAACTCCCTAACGTTTTAGGAGTAGCTTTTAGTTTCTAGCTTGCTAAATGTAAAACCTTTGGATTGATGCACCCCTTCCACAAATGATTTGAGTATCACTTTCTAATTATCGAGAATGTAGGTTTTCACAGTTTGTACTCATGTTGTAAATCAATCGCTTATGGAATGAATTGTGTTGCATGTGGGAAACACCCAACATTTCGAGTGCATGCTCCACCCATCATTAGGGACTCACAATTTTTTTTTCATGAATGAAAAAGAGTGTACAACCTAAATAAATATAGGCAAATTAAAATGGATAGGTTGAAATGGTTAACTCAGGAGACCCTTGAAACAATAATTAAATTATAAATTTATTGTGGTGGTGGGGGGGGGGGAGAAAGAGGTTTGTTGAGATAAATAATATATATTTTTTGAACAAGAACAAGAAAATATTTTGTATTGACAAATTTGCGTAAATGCAACTATTACATCATGGGCAGGCATTTCCAGTTGGACTTTGGCCATAGTTTGCAACTGGAATGCCTTTTTTACGTCTAAAATTTCATTTCCTTTTCTTCTCATGTCAAAATTCCTATAATTACAAGTCTATCACTTCCAAGCAAATTAATAGTATTAGAAAAAAATTACCTTTCATGAGAATAATAAGATTGGGTAGGGCCTTTAGCCCCATTCTCCTTAAATACTTGAGATGAATACGAATTTAAAACTAGAATCACTTTCTTTGCCTAATTGGATTTTCTACTTGTCCTTGAATGATATCCTTGATTCTTATGCAATGATTATTACAGATCATCAATTTTCTTTCTCAAAGAGGTCATTTCATCTTCAATGAATATATGCATTATTGTTCTATGGTCAACCATCATCTCCATTGTGGAGGTGTGCTAGCAATCATTTGATTGTATATATATGCTAAAGATAGATGATTTTGTCTTGTATTTGGTTAATCCTCTCAGTTATATCCTTGAGGTTGCACTTATGATTCCATGACGTGACTTCATAGAAATCACTTTTATTGTTAAACAATAATCTAACCCTTACACAACCAGTGGTGAGCATTGGATTATACCATGAAAACATAAAGGAAAAGATAGGACTCAAGCTGTATTAGGAACAAAAAATGAGTATACATAGTTAAAATTGGGAACAAAGAGGGCCAAATTGGGTGTTATTATTAGGAAAAAAACCCCGGTGAAACCAAGTCCAAGACAGGCCCAAGAGAGATAGTGATTGCATATTTGAGGAGAAGCTGGTCCTATAGAGAACATGGAACCATAGAGAATATCTAAGAGATAAATCCAATCATGAAGGAGAAGCTCCACCACCGAGAACTAAAGAATAGAAAATCTATAAAAGAGACAAAAAGGAAAACAAAAACATTAGTACTAGGCAAAGGGAAGTAGAGACCCAATGTAGCTTCAACCAAATCCTATATAGAGTGTAGTTGTATTAACTTTCCTAAGAGCTAGTTCCTCAATGCACTATGAAATTATGCAAAGCAACTCCTTGTTGAGCTCTCTTATAAAAAATATCGTTGAAGGTGGAAAAACTACACCTCTTTCGTCCTTCTATGGAGTTCATCTCACCCCATTCCCTAGAGTGTGTAGCCTACAACTATTGCTTAGGATCATTTCAGATGAAAAACATCATCTTTTAGTTAAGACGACTATTGAGCATGTTACAACATGTTAATACTACCCCATCCATGATGATATAAGCTTGCGAGGTCAAATATACCACAATACTCCACGCTACTCCTACTTGCATTGTCACCTGGTTGAGGTTAACCTGTTGTGAGATGTACCTCACCATCACCACCTCATCCAAGGTCTGTCTTGGACTAACAAACCACCTTGTGTTCCTATTAATCCACAATTCGTTTGCATGACACAAGAGATCTCTTGTGGGGCCACCTAGATGGTCAAAATGATGGGACCATTATTATGTTTGATGAGACTTCTAATCATGGTTCCAAGGGAGGGGCAAAGACATTTCATTTCCATTGATTACTAGTTGTTAATTACCCAAAGAGAAATCTATTTTGGCTTACATATCTACCTTAGTGTTGAATTGCCTTATGACATGGTGGGCTTCATAAAAGGAAAATTTATTCAGTAAGCCTTGGATTTTTTTATTTGTCACCTTTAACTTATTATCCTTTGCCAACTTCTTGTTATTCAAGCCCTGTATAATCATCTTCAAGTGTCTAGAATTGAAATCCTAGGGATGATTACTTCTTTTGCTGAATGAGGGCCTTTTTCCTAACCCCAGGAAAGGCCATTTGGAGTAAAATTAAATTGAAGTGTGAAGATTTTAGAAAAGGAATTTTATTATTATGTTCAAAGTATTAATACATAAAGTTATATTAGAATTGATTTAGTATTGTAATTATTATATTACTATCAAAATATTTGATAATAGTAAAAGTAATAATAGTATATTATTAGTAGCCCACTAGGGAGACACTCTAGTAATTGATTTTCTTATTGATCACTATTAGTTTAGCATTGGTCAACTTACTTTGAAAAATAAATATATTTTTTTTCAATATTATTAAAAAAATAATTTTCAAACTTTTTTTTGACCATAACTTGAAGGCCTTATTGCAACCTTTGCATAATATAATGTCATTTGGATAATTGCATCACATTTTTTACGCCATAATTTACGGATATGGTTACAATATTCATGCATGGTTTTTAGATATTTGTGTAGTGATTTTTTATTCTTAAATTTTGGAGGGAAACCATCCAAAAATAAGATCATCATCAGTTACTTCCCACCATAATTTAAGCAACTCCTTGCATAAAAAAATGGATAGGAACAAGATGGAAATAAATATACTTACTAAGAGTTACTTCCCATCTTATGTAGGAGGAAAACAATTAATTTATGCAAGTCCTTGTGGCTGAGGAAACAATTATTTTATCCACTTGACTTCTCAATTTATTAGTTCCTTCCAAAGCAAGTCTATATGATTTCATTTTCCTATTGACCATTATTAATTTAGCATTGACCACTGTAAGTTATAATTTTTTATGTAATTTTTCCCAAAGCATGATTTCTAATATATAAGGGAAAAAGAGCCATAAAAGGTTCCTATTGATACTATCCTATTAAAATTATTAATAGGGTTAGTCTAACTTATAAACGAAATAGCATTTTTCACCGACCATACAATTTAAAACAAAAATGCAATTTTTTGTTGTTTAAAATACATTTTTGAATACATAAATGGATTCAACATTGTGAAAAACTCGTGGAGCACAAAAATACAATTTTTTGTTGTTTAAAATACACTTTTGAATACATTAATGGATTCAACATTGTGAAAAACTTCCAAAGCACTAGAATTCAACAAATTAAACAACTTAAACTCAAGTTTTTAAAAATCTCTGCCTGATTTTAGTTAAAATTAATCAAAAAAATTATCGTGAAAAAGGCAATTTGATCCATAATTTAGACTACGCCTTATTAATATGGTAATTATAGTGTGATAGAATAATCACTATATAGTAATTTTTAATTATTATGGAAATTTAATTATGTATAGAAATTATTATTATTATTTATTTATATATTAATTCATTATTAAGCAATATAAGGTTAGGGGAATTGAGGGTTGAACAATATATTATTATGTTGTTAATATTTAGTTTAATTAATATAATCTATCAATATAAATATGATATTATTAATGTGATTACAATATTATTGGTCATCCATTTGCTTTTTGACTATTATTAGTTTAGCATTGACCAATGCAACTTATAATGTTTAACTTTCAATATATTAAAAAAACTATTTTTCAAACATTTGATTGGGCTATAACTTGAAAGTCTTATTGAAGCCTTTGTACAATGTAATGTCATGTGGATAACTACATATATTTTATGTCATGATTCATGGATATGGTTGCAATATTCATACATGATTTTTAGATATTTGTATAGTGATTTTTTATTCTTAAGCTTTGCAGGAAAACCACCCAAAACTAAAATCATTGAACATAGTTCATATTTAAGTAAATACCCAGATAAAACTGTAAATGTGTAGACTTACTGCCCACCAAAATTTATGCAAGTCCTTGTGCTTGAGAAAACAATTTATTTATCCACTTCACATCTTAATTTATTAGTTTGTGCCAAAGTAAGACTATAAAATTCCACTTGCCTATTGACCACTATTAAGTTAGCATTGCCCAATGTAAATTATAATTTTGTAAGCAATTTTTCCCAAAGCATAATTTTTAACTTAAGTGATAGGGACTAAATAATATTATTAATAATAGAATTAATATAATTAAATTTTATTATAATATGTCTCTTTAATATTATCATCCTTAAAATGACAATAATAATAATGAAATCTTGTTTTATTGGGCTAAGGCTCTCTACACCTTAATATCTGGGAGATGTTATAGTGTTTGAAATGCCGGTTCAATATGAGAGAAATGTTGTAGCACTAGATCAAATAAACCAAGTTAGATCCATCTTAACTTCAGATCTACCAAGCACCTAGAGGAATCAAATCAATTACTTCCCACCATAATTTAAGTAAGTCATTGCATAAAAAAATGGATAGGAACAAGATGGAAATAAATAAAGTTACTAGGAGTTACTTCCCATCTTAAGTAGGAGGAAAACTGTAAATGTGTAGATTTACTAGTAGTTACTACCCACCAAAATTTATGCAAGTGCTTGTGTCTAAGCAAGCAATTAATCTATCCACTTCACATTTCAATATATTAGTTCCTTAGGATTTCATTTTTCTATTGACCATTATTAATTTAACATTGACCAATGTAGGTTATACTTTTTTATGTAATTTTTACTAGAGCATGATTTCTAACTTGAGTGTTAGGGACTAAGCTACCCTGTAACACTTGTTATATAAGGGAAAAAGAGTCATAAAAGGTTCCTATTAATACACTCATGTTAAAATTATTAATAGGCTTAGTCTAACTTATAGACGAAATAACCCTTTTCACTAATCTAATCTAAGGATACAATTAAGAATGTGATTTTTTGTTGTTTAAAAATCTCTGCCAGATTTTGGTTTAAATTAATTAAAAAAATGATCGTGAAAAAAGCCATTTGGTCTATAAGTTAGACTAGGCCTTTTAAATATGGTAATTATAATGTGGTGGAATAATTACTATATAATAAATTTTATTATTATAGAAATTTAATTATGTAAATAAATTAATATTAATATTATATATTAAGCCATTATTATGCACTATAGGGTTAGGGGATTAAGGGTGAAGCAATATATTATTATATTTTAATATTTAGATTTATTAATATAATCTATCAATATGAATATGTTATTATTAATGTGATTACACTATTATTGGCTATTAATTTACTTGTTGATTACTGTTAGTTTAGCATTAACTAATGCAATTTATAATGTTTAACTTCGAAAAATAAATATTTATTTTTCAATATATTAAAAAAACTATTTTTCAAACATTTGATTGGGCGATAACTTGAAGGTCTTATTGAAACCTTTGTACAATATAATGCCATGTGGATAACTACATCATATATTTTATGTCATGATTTATGGATATGGTTGCAATATTCATACATGATTTTTAGATATTTGTGTAGTGATTTTTATTCTTAGGCTTTGCAAGAAAACCACCCAAAACTAAAATCATTGAACATAGCTCATATTTAGATTAACACTGTAAATGCGTAGAGTTACTACCCACTTGCTTCTTGACCACTATTAATTTAGCATTGACCAATGTAAGTTATAATTTTGTAAACAATTTTTCCCAAAGCATAATTTTTAATTTGAGTGGTAGGGACTAAAAGTACCCTACAACACTTGTCTCATAATATTATTAATATAATTAAATTTTATTATAATATGTCTCTTTAATTGGTATTATCATCCTTTAAATGGTAATAACAATAATTGAATCTTGTTTTATTGGGCTAAGGCGCTCTCCAACTTAATATGGGGGAGATGTTATAGTGCTTGAAATGTATGTTCAATATAGGAGAAATGTTATAGCATTAGTAAAATGAAGCATTACATCAAATAAACCAATGTAGATCCATTTTAACGTTTGATCTACCAAGCACCTAGATGAATCAATTCTCTTGAGATGCAAACTTCTTTTAAAGTGAAAAGTGATTTGATCCCTCTAGGTGCTTGGTAAATATGGAATTAAGATGGATTTACCCTGGTTTAATTATTAATTATAAGTATTACATTTATATTATTTATTTTATTTTTATTTTTGTTTAATTTAAACTATTCAAAAACATTTTATATGAAATTATATATATATTGATTTGATTTGATTTTTTATTTTTTATTTTATATATATTTTGACCAAGTCAAAATGTTAAAGAAAACATTACATTGGTAATTTTTTTATAAATTATATAGAAGATATTTATTCTTATTGTAATAATTTTTTATTATTTAAAAATAAAAAAATTCAAAATTTCAAAATATTTTAATTTTTATTTATTTATATATAAAAAAAATATTTTATAAAAAAAAAACAGATTTAATCACCTCAAGGAGGAATAAAATCAAATTTGAACTAGGTCTTTAAAAAAATTAAATTCATGATAAAATAAATCCAGAAACAACATGTCAAATATGATTAAAATATTTTGAAATCAAACTTGACTTTGAATGGAAAAGTATAGTTCCTAGTTGAGAGGACTAATAATGCTATACGAACCTCTTGAAAAGATGCTTAATAGTAATTTAATAATAATAAAAAATTTGATTCAAGATAATCATAGATCTAAAGGATAAATCATTAGGGCCTTGTTCTTTTCTTTTTTCTTTTCTTTCTTTTCGGATCTTGAGGGATCATTCTTCTTTTTGCTTTTTCGGGTCATTATACCTATTTTTTTAAGAGAAGACATGTCACAATAATATTATGTAAGGATGATATTATTGTACTTAGTTTTTGATGTTTAATAGTAATCTAATGAGAACAAGTTCATTCAAAATAATGAAAGACCCAAACGGCTTTTTTAAAGTTGGTTTTCTAGATAATTCTACGCATTAGGGCATCATTCTCTATACAACTTATGTCACATTAATGAAATTGACATTATGTGGGGATGATATTATTGTAAAAAATAATGTATTAGCTTTTTGATTAGATTTAGATAAACACTGTATATTTTATTTAATCTGAGATTAAGAAATGTAATGTTATAATGATTATTTGTCCACTTATACTGTAGATTTTCTTTTCATATATAATAATATATAATAAAGATGGTAAATGAATTAATTTATTTATTTTTTATCGCGAAAATTTTCATAAGATAATGGAGTAAAAACATTTTATATAATATTAAAAAGTTAATAAGAGAGTAAATATAGTTATATCAATGTAATTTTTTTTGAGGAATAATTACATGTGTTGTTTATATGTAGGTAAATAGACAATCCCATAACATATGCTTCATCATTTAAGAATGGTTGACACATAAGGTAAGGAGTGTATGAGAAGTTGTTTTTCAATAGTCGAGCTTTAGGAGAAAAACCTTAATAAATCACTAGTGATGTAAATACTTGGAACTTAAAAGGTATTTGTACCAATTAAACATTGTAATCTTCGAGTCTATTAACCCTTAACTTTGAAGGAAACCTACCGTGCATCAAGTACAATTCTAAGCTTATGACTCTGATGCAAAATGGAGCTTAATTCATGTGGGACTTTCTTTTGGGATGTGGTTCACAAATTCGAAGATTGGTGACCTCTACGTCCACAGAAACATTGTTTTGGGAAGATCCACCAAAAGGGATCACTTCCCACCCGCTCATTAACGTAGCCTAACCTCAATAGCGTCGAGGAGAATTGACCCCGTGACCTCTCAATAATGAGGCGCTTTAATGAAATGAACTCAACCGATTGAGCTAACCCTTGGGGCTAACTCATGTGAGACATACTAAGACAATATGCACTTAAAAATCCACTCCTAGTCACACCATATGGGTCTCAACATATTGTTATTCATCTTGAACAAATCCTCTTGTAGGATGAACTTGACTATCTCCATTATTTTTTTGAATTTAAGTATTAGGGGGTTTACGCAGTGCATTATATTAAATATCATTTTTGGGATTCAACTGCGTTAAGTAATTCATTCACGTATGACGATTTCCATGAGAGTTAGTTGTAACTAACTAATTTCTCATGATTTTTGAGTAGTTCACTTAGCACTCATTGCATCAGGTGATGCTCACAGTGCTGAAGAAGTGGGATTGAAACTAGTGAAATGAATCACATAGCATCAATCATCACTTCCAGGGCTTGCACCCAGTAACTAGGACTTACCAGGAGGTCACCCATCCAAGATCATCTCTGGCTCAAGTGCACTTAACTGTGGAGTTTTCCCCACAATCAAACCCACTTAGTTTGCTACCCCATTTGCAAAACCTTAGCAAGTATTGTGCCTGATGAACCATTCAAGTAGAGATCCCTTCACTCTTTTTGGGCTAATCAATGTAGAACAAAGTGTACTCATGCATTAAAGTGCACCAAACCTTAGGAGTGTATATTTACATCCCACACATCTCTTTAAAGAAAGATTTTGTTCTTGCCTAGCCACTATGCTTGAATAGATGAAAGATCAACAATATAAGAATCATTGATCTTCTATCTCCAAATCAAGACCCTAGCCAAATCCCACCTTACACAACTACCAACCATCTACTACGAAGCCAACCCTACCACCTTCCTCCAAGCATTTCAAATATTCTTAAAGATAAAATACTTGTTCTCTGAAAGTGTTGAGGTGTGAAATAATCGCATGTCAATGACGCCCCAAAAATCCTGTTCACAGGTCACATTGTGAGCAATTTGTGTCGCATCAAAACCTTTTGTGGACTAGACCCATCCAAACAAAGAGCCACCCTCTTGGTTGCAAGCATGCTCCCTTGAGTTACCATCCTTATTTTAACCTACAAAATATTTCTCTCTCTCACACACACACATGCGCGCACAAACACACACACACACACACACACGCATGCGCGCACACACACACACACACACACACACACCACACGCACACACACACACACACACACACACACACACACACACACACACACACACACACACACTTTCTCTCTCTCTCTCTCTTCCATATTTAAGTGAATATTGAAAATAGTTGATACTTTGCTTGTGTGAATACAATAATTTACCTTAAAATCACATAACAATCAATCGTCACATTTAAAAAGTAGGAACCACTATTATATAATACCAAAAGATAAAAAGAGAGTAAATATAGTCATGTGTCAATATAATCTTCTTCGAGGAACAATTACATGTGTTCTTTATATGTATTCTAAATAGGCCTCAGTCAATAGACAATCTCATAACATATGCTTCATCATTTAAGAATGGTGGCAAGTAAGGCAAAGAGTGTATGAGAAGTTGCTTTTCAGCAGTTGAGCCTTGGAAGAAAGTCCCTGATAAATCACTAGTGATGTAAACACTTGGAACTTAAAAGTAACTTGTACCAACTAAACTCTATAATCTTCGAGTCTACTAGCCCTTAACATTGAAGGAAATCTAATGTGTATTAAGTACAATTCTAAGCTTATGACGCCGATGCAAAATGGAGCATAATTCATGTGAGACATACTGAAACAATGTGCACTTAAAATTCAATCCCAATCACACCATATGGGTCTCAACATATTACTATTCATCTTGAACAAATCCTCTTGTGGGATGAACTTGACTATCTTCATGATGGTGGGCTAATCAATGTATAATAAAGTATACTCATGCATTAAAATGCACTAATCTATATAGGAGCACATGTCTACATCCCACAAGTCTCTTCAAAGAAAAATTCTTTTCTTGCCTAGCAACTCTGATTGAAGGGACGAAAGATCAACAATATAAATGTCATTGATCTTCCAACTCCCAATCAAGCCCTTAGCCAAGTCCCACCTTATACAACTACTAACCATCTACTACAAAGCCAATACAAAGCCAACCCTGCCACCTCCATCCAAACCTTTCAAATATTATTAAAGATAAAAGTACTTATTCTCCTACATGTTAAGTTGTAAAATAATATCAAATATCAATGCCCCAAAATCCTACTCAAATGTCACATTTTAAGCACTTCATATTACATCAGAAGCTTTTGTGAAACAAACCCAACCAAACAAAAAAGCACTCAAAGCATGCTACCTTGTGTTGGCATCCTATATACATATAATTTGATACTTATATAATTACAATAATTTATATTTTTAATACTTATATCTTGATACTTATATAATTATAATAATTTATATTTTTAAAAACCAGTCCAATTCACTACTAAATCATAACTCAATAAACAAAGATTGATATAAAATCTTTACATATATAAAATTAAAATTACAATTCACCATTTAATCATAAACAATATTTACCTTTTGAAATAAAAACTATACAATAACAGAAACAATGGCAACAACAATAGTGTTGTAGACATACAACCACCCAAAAAGAGCCCTTGCTAACCTACATGGTAAATGTGAAAAGGTATAATAATCCAAGGCATACACAAAGCCAATGTTGGATAACAATTAGTGAATTAGAAAACTTCATAGATTATGCACTTTATCATGATTACAACTACACTTTGAATTGGATTTTCAAGGTTATGGTTGATTTCGAATTTTTTTTTTTTTTTTTTTTTAAATTTTTATTTCATTTTCAAAACAAATTAAAATGTTACTATCCTATCCCACGGACATGGAATATAAAATTAAATATTAAACATTTAAAAACCTTAATATTTTTTTCCCCGAGGACCAAGACTTTAATATAAATAATTAAAATTTAAACGTATTGAATAATATTTATGAAACGTCCTCTTTGTCCTTTTTCAATTTCCAATATCGATGTAATTTATTTGGTGTGTCAACATACATATGGTCCTTCCGTGCAATTCCCGAGATCTCTATGGTGGACCTGAATCCAGTCCATATATTGAACTTAATATACTTCCACGAGTTTAACAAAGGTGTAATTATTAAGAATTTTATTTTATTATTATGTTTTTTTTGAGATTTTTTTTAATGATCGAACCACATGGTTCAGCCAGGCTGAAAGGAGGAAGATTTGGTTAGTTTATCTTAGTCCTCACATCAAGAGGCAAAATGAAGAAGATTATACTGCTTTATGTTTCCAGTCCAAGGGTCTCTACTATGGTACAGGCAATGCAGAAGTTAGATAAGGTAGAATCTTTATTAACGGACCTCAAAGCTCTGAAGAGTAAGATAAGGATTGAAAAACAGCTAAAGCTGCCTCAGATAAAAGGCAGAATTCAAGATTTGAAGCAAAAGCTAGAAGAGAAATGCTGCTCAGAAGAGTCGAATGCCTTTTGGCATCGAAAACAACATACTATCAGACTGCCATACAAAGAAGGATTTACAGGAAATCCCTGCAAGAGTAGAGCGATCCCCATGAGCAAAGAATATAGGGATCTGTGCCAGAAAGAGATCTAGCAATTGCTCGACAGGTGTGTATAAATTTATACCGTTGAAAAAAATAAAAATAAAAATAAAAATATATCTATGAGAGTTTATTAGTGGAAAGAAAATTTAATTATATTTTAAACATTATTATTTTGTTGGGAACTCTAATACAAAAATAAAATTTTAAAACAACTTGTATAGGCGACCAAATGACTAATTGTTTTAGAAATAGAAAAAAAACATTACTCTAAGTAAACATATATTTGAATGTCTCAAATATTAAAGTGTGGTTGATACTTGGGGAAATTCCTTGTATGGTCATTGAAAAACTCATATACACATCTATTTTTGTGTTCTATAATATTCCATAGGCCCTGGTCCATGTTGAGGACTTCCTATGAGAGGCTGCCAGTTGTTGCGTTCCTTTCATTGTAAATATGGTTGCAAGTAAAAAAGAGAGATTGTCAATGATTCAAATGATTTCCTCCAAAATAAGCATAAGAAGAATATTTTTGCAAACTTGAGCTTTTTTCAACCAGTTTATAGTAACCACCGAGTCCCCAAAAATGTGAATATGAGTGCATCCCTTCTTTAAAGCAAACAACAATAAATGTTTGCATGCTAAGAGTTTCACTTGATTGTTGGTCACTCTACCTAGGCCATTTTTTTTTTTTTTTTTTTTTTTTTTTTTTTTTTTTTTTTTTTTTTCGATAACAATAAGCTTTTGAGAGAAAAAGTACAAAACCAACTTTGCATCTCTATCCCATATTTATTGAGGCTCTATCGAAAAACACCCACAACTGAGATTTGTCTATCAGTTCTAGTTTGAGCACTCTGTGGCAATCATTAAGAATATAAGAAAATTGATTAGTTTTTTCTATTGAATTTTAGATGAATTTAAATAAATAATAATAATAATATTTAAATTTAGTGATTTAATTATTATTTTTAACGAAATGAGTACTTAAATATTATAAAGCCTAGATCACATGATCAACACCATTTACATCGTATTACAAAACTTGACTTTGTGATTTTTACAGCTTCCATATTCCAATAGATCCAAAGTAGAGTCTTGTTGCCTTTGTGGGCTCCTTGAACTAGAATTCCACACTGGTACCTTCCATATATTCGATAAAATTGACCCAATAACAAAAGGCTTAGGGGGGTCGACCTCATCCTTATTTGCCTAGAAGACTACTTTGCCTTTGATAACATCTTCATCCTTTGCGCCTCCACTCGGAGGATCTCGTGACTCCTTGAGATCAAGAGTTGATTTCCTAGACAGCAGGTCGTGAACCTTCACAAGCATATTCTCGCTTACGAGCTTTGCATTGCAAGACATCCATTCCATCTCCACCTTAATCAATTTCCATTCCACCTTTGCCTCTAAGCTTTCAAACTTTGCCTCCATCATGGTTTCCTTCACCTCTTTGTCGCTTTTCATAAATTCAATCTTGTGATACAAGATATCAATTCGTCCCACGAACAAATTAAAGAGGAACTGCGTTGCCTTCTTCCACTTTGCCTGTAACAACCCTGGTAAAAAACCCATGTAATAAAGTTAATAAATGCAAAACAATAACCAAGGTCATGGGACACGTATTCCAAGTTGAATGTTGGGCAAAACATCCTAGTGTAGGTGCTCATTTGGTTTATTATGGCTAAGGAAATTGGTAAAGGCAATGGAAAAATCTTTAGAAAGGTAAAGTGGCATTAATTGGCATTTTATTTATGAAAATAATGGAAATTAGGAGAAAATGAATGTGAAAGGTCACAGGTTTCGAGTGAGGAGAAAAATGAAGGAAAATAATGGAAGATGAAGAAAATAGAGGCCTCATTAATAAAAAGGCTTTTGAGGATCAGTTCACAACCTTTTGTCAGTTCAGTTTTGGAGCTCTCTCTCTCTCATACTCTTGGACACTTAGATTATTCTTGGAGCACTCCAGCATTGGAGGAAAGAAGGCAAAGGAAGGACAAGAAAATAAAAGGGAAGAAAAGATCAAGCAAGGAAGAATGAGTTCAAGTGGCTACAACGAAATTACTTGTAGGTATCGAGTTGCATGTAAGATTTCCTTGCTAGTTTTGGCATGCATAGTACATGCGTGTGTGTATTTGGTTCTCTTACTGTTGTTATCATGGGTTTTTCCTAGTTTTCAGTCTTGTCTTGCCATTTCTGGATAACCATGGTGTGACGTGGTTCTCTTGTTTTGGTTGAGCTAGATTGCCATAAGGTTTTTGAAACTGAGTGGGGTAGTCTCAGGGGAGAAACACAAGGACTATTAATCCCTTGATCGGTGAAGGTTAGTTTGCAGTAAATATGGATTTTGTGTGCCCTCGTTAGGACTAGGAATCCTCAACTGGTGAATGACGGGATATACGGTAAAGCCTAGAGGGTGGAGCCTCGTTGGGCCTAGGAACCCTCAACCCGTGAATGGCAGGATATATGGTAAATCGTAGAGGTGGAGACAGATAAATTCCTCATGGTTTTGGGGCAGAGATCTGGAGGCATCCATGCTTGTTTAGGGCCTAGTGATCCGGTGGGATTGTGGTAAAGCCTAGTTGTATCGATGAGGATTTTGTCAGCCTAGGAATCCATTGATGGATATACGGTAAAGCTCGAGGAAGCCTTGATTGGTTCTATTGTGAGTCCAAGATTCATGCTTGGAATAAGGCACAAGAGTGATTGGCTGAAATAAAGATTTGGTTAAGCTCAATCTAGGATCGGGTGGTTCGTGGAAGTCCTTGACTTGGTTGGCCTACACATACATTAATAAGGACTCCTTTTCCTTTGGCATTTCATGTGTAAATGTACTTCTTAATATGTGGGTTTAATGACTATTCTATCATTTCTATTTTGTTGGTTATAGACATGGTTTTATGACAGATCTTAGTCATGAATTTCATCATGTTTTGATTAGTTAATGAATGAATAATGAATGTATGACCTAATAGATGATAATGCAACTATTTTGATAAGGCATCAGTTCTTCTTGACGATTCTCAGATAAGTATGAGACCCCTATGCTTAGATATGTGGTTATGAATTGTAGATTACATGTTTGACGAAATGCTTGTCAGGGCTAGTAGGGGTAAGGTCAAGTTCTTGTACCAATGTTGCATTAGTATCTTTAATTCATTGTTATTTATAAATTTGGAAGTTTCATGAAGTTCTGGGAAGAAGCCTGAGACCTAGCCCTGAAAAAGTGGCACAAAATCCGGGATCGCTGGCTTAGAACTGCAAGAAGAAGGCCACAACCTCATGCAAACCTTCTTGTGGGAGCGACTGGAGGGTCTCAGTCACATGCATGGCTTGTAATGGGAGCGACTATGGGTCTAGCACAACAAAATGATAAGTTGTCTTAGGGGTTGGGCACTTTGAAGGGTTGGTTGTCTCCTGAAGGTTCTGTCGCTCCTAAGAAAGGTCAAATTTGTTTTGTTTTGTTGGTTCCACTTGCTTAACTGTATATGGGGAGTTGAACAACATCATAGTAACTCTTCATCACATGTTTACCCCAGTGGACCAGTTAGCTTGCGAAAATGTGGGAGGAGGGTGTTACAGAGTGGTATCAGAGCATGGTTCACCCCTTGGACTGGATGGGAGGAATGTGTTGGTCATGCACCCATGTCGGTTGCATATGTGTTCGTTATGCTTGTGGTTTATGTGCTTGCTATGTAGGCATGGTGGCAGTTGTGTCATCGTGTGAAAGTAGATGGTGTTGTTGTTGGATGTATTTGTCGTGAGTGCATGTCCGTTATTCACTTGTTATGCATGTCAGTGCCTATATGTCATTATGCATACGATGACACAGTTATAATTGTCGTGCATAAGGTCATGGTATGTGGTTTGTATAATCATGCATAGTAACTGGATGATGGCTGAGATGATGTTTATATAGCGCTATGATTATGTTTATACATGTATTGCGCCAATCTGTTTGATCTTGCAGACGAGATATCCACCCCTAAACTATATTGAGATATGTTGACTATGTTATGTTTTGGTTTAGGCTGACATGGTATACTTGCAGGAACAAGATCAAAGATGACGAGTAAGATGGTGGACTACAATTCATGAGACTCTCCCTATGGATCATATGAGTAGCATGGTGGTGGGAATTCTTCTAACTTAGCAAACACATTGAGAAGTTTGAAGGTAGAAATAAGAAGTTGCAAAGCAGATAATGACAAAATCATTCAGGCATGAGAGAACACGCAAAAGTTAATGCGACTATCCTTCAGAGTTTTTCAGACTTGCAAAGACAAGGACCACTTGGGATTAGCCATGGTCAGGAGGACAAGACTAATGGGGTATATGGCAGTAGATATCATGGTGGGCATAGACCAGATAGAGATGTCATGATTAGAGATGGCAGGTTCTTGGATACACCATATAGGAGAGGTGATGGACACGTGTTCTATTCTAGTTTTGGTTTTGATAGGTACCATGGTCATCATCATTATCATCATTACAAGAGGAGTGATAGGGATATTTGTTAAATGAGTTCAAGAAAGGAAAGCCACCTACCTTTGATGGGGATTTGAAGAAACTTGAGGATGTAGATGTATGTATACTCAGGATGAAGAAGTTATTTCAGATACATGATTACATGGAGAACATGAATGCCATAATAGCTATCTTCAACCTCAAAGGGAAAACATACATCTAGTGGGAAGATGTGAAGTGGGTTAGAGGCATTAGGACTGAAGAGTTGGGTTGGCATGAAATCAAGAGACTTTCTAGGAAGAAATATATGTTAGAGAGGTACTACGACAACAAAGCCAAGGAATTGTATGAGCTAAAGATGGGGTCGATGATGGATGAGGAGTATATGACCAATAACCTGGAGTTCTTTAGGTATGTACCATATCTTAAGGATGAAAAAGCCAGCGTTTAAAGATTTGTCAATGGATTTCCATTATCATAAAGATCGGATTGAGTATAATGAGCCTTCGTCACTTGAAGAAGTCATTGGGAAATTGAAGCACTGTTATGAGCAATCAAAGAACAAGACATAGTCTCAACAAGGTTGGAAAGGGAAAGACAAATCTAAAGGTAAATGGAATCCAAAGTGAACAAGACCTCAGGATGCAGGCGAGAAAGAAAATGTTACACCTTGCAAGAACTTTGATGGACTTGAACCTAGAGAACAACAAAATAAAGGTGATGGTAAGGGACAATTGCAATGTTGGACATGTGGTAAGGAGCATCTCAAGATATATTGTTTGCATAATCAGGGTGGTAGGCCTCAAATTTAAAGTGCACATGATGTGTAGACAATTGGGGATGTTGGGTAGAGCATTCCACAAATTTATGCAATACTGGATAATAGGCAAGCAGATCACCATGCATCTATTATCAAGATGGACGATAAGCTTTTTGATCAAGTTGTTTCTATTTTGGTTAAACCTGCATCTAATTATAGTTATGTAAGTCTTGTCCTGGTGGATAATTGTGGTCTAAATAAAGAAGTGCTTGTGCAATCTTGGTTAATGCAGTTGGCTACAGTTACAAAGAAGAGAGTTCATCATTGGGTAAGAGCTTGTGCATTCGAGTTGAATGGTATGCCTACCTCAACATATTTGAATGTACTGCTGTTGGGATCATATAATATGATTTTGGGTATGGAATGATTGTATCTTCATAAGATTAAGGTGGATTTCTATGACAAAGCTATTGAATTCTTGGATGATAATGGAGAACAAAAAATCTTGCAGGGTAAGAAGAAATCTACATCAATTAGAATTATGACAGCTATGCAGGAAAATCACAATAGCAAAAAAGGGTGTGTGTTATTTCTAGTGCATATTTTTAGTGATAAAGGTAAGGATGTTGAGGATGTAGAAGTTACGAAGAGGTAACCAATCTTGCAACAGTTTCAGGATGTGTTTCTAGCAGATATTTCAGAGTTTCTGCCTCATAGAGTAGTGGACTTCTCTATTGAGTTGATACCAGGGGAAGCACCAGCATCAAAGGCACCATACAGGATGAGCACACCAAAGTTAGTATAGTTTAAGTTTTAGTTGAAGGAAATGCTTGACAATGGATACATTAGGCCAAACGTATTGCCTTGGGGTGCATCAATGTTGTTTGTGAAGAAGAAGGATGGCATTCTCAGGTTATGCATTGATTATAGGTAGTTGAACAAGGTGACCATCAAGAATGTGTATATGTTGCCAAGGATTGATGACTTGTTCGACTAGTTGAAGGGAGCAACAGTGTTCTCGAAGATTGACTTTAGATCCGAATACCATCAGGTACACATTAAAGAAGAGAATATATACAAGACTGCTTTCCGGACCAGGTATGGGTAGTATGAGTTTGTTGTAGTTCCATTTGGTTTGAATAATGCTCCAACTAATTTCATGTGCTTGATGAATAGTGTGTTGCATCCTTATCTGGACAAGTTTGTCATTGTATTCATTGATGATATATTGATATATTCTAAGAATGAGGAAGATCATACCGAACACTTAGCATCAATGTTGAGATTGCTAAGAGAGCATCAATTGTATGTCAACATTAGTAAATGCAGTTTCTTTTAGACAAAGGTACATTACTTATGACATGTTGTTTCCAAGGAAGGCATAAAAATGGATCTAGAGTGGATAAGAGCTATCATGGAGTGGGCAGTTCCTAGAAATGTGGATGAGGTAAGATAATTTATGGGGCTACCAGGTTATTATAGGAGATTCATCAGGAACTTCTCTCATATTTCATATCCTATTACGTCACTGCAGAGGTAAGCTGAGAAATTTGAATGGAATGAGGAATGTGCAACGAGTTTTGTGCAATTGAAGCAGTTGTTGACAAATGCTCCAGTCTTAAAAATTGTAGATCCAAACAAAGAGTTTGTGGTGTGTACATATTCCTGTAAGAGAGGACTTGGTGGAGTGTTAATGCAGGAAGGCCAAGTAGTGTTCTATGATTCACGAAATCTGAATGTGAATGAGAAGAATTATCCGACACATGATCTTGAGTTGACATAAATCATCCATGCATTAAATATGTGGAGGCACTATCTTCTTGGCAGGGGTTTTATATTGATGAGAAACCACAATGGATTAAGGTATATGTTTGAACAACTGAATCTGAATGTCAAGAAAGCTAGATGGTTGGCCACAATTAATGAGTTTGAATTTGAGATCTGATACATTAAGGGAAAGGAAAACATGGTTGCAAATTCTCTTAGCATGAGATTGCATGTGAATCATATAGCAGCTCTGAGTTCTTATGGGAAGGAATTACATGATCAAATTTTATAGGCAGGACAATAAGAAGACAGGTACATGAGGCTTAGGCATAGGTTACAATAGGGTACAAGTGATCAAGATGTGGACTATCATCTCACAGGGGATGGTTTGGTTAGATTTAGGGACATGATCTATGTGCCGAATGACAGTGAGCTCAAGAAGACTATTTTGCGATAATACCATATCTAGGGCACCCAGGATATCGAAAGACATTAACAACGATGAAGAAGTTATATTATTGGTCGAATTTGAAGAAGGAAGTGGAAAAGTTTATGGCTAGATGCTTGGATTGTCAACAAGTAAAAGCATAATGTAAACACCCAGGTGGATTAATACAATCAATTCTGATACCAGCGTGGAAATGGGAGGTCATTTCCATGGATTTCATCATTGGTTTTCTGAGGACATTTAAACAACATTATTCCATCATGGTTGTGGTGGACAGGTTGGCAAAGGTAGTGCACTTCATTCCAATGGAGTCTACCTATTCAGTTAGTGATGTAGCACAAGTATTCATCCAAGATGTAGTGAGGTTGCGTGGTGTTCCAAGGAAGATTGTGTCAGATAGGGATGCTAAGCTCACTTATATATTTTGGAAGGAGTTATTTCCAGGTTTGGGCACAGAGTTGGCCTCACGGGGGTTTCACTAGGGAGCAATATGATACCACATGGGTTCATATTGGGGGATATAAATTGAGGAAAAAATGACACAATATATTGAGCATATAACAAGGGGTAAAGGGTTTTATTATTGGTAGGTATTAAAAATGTAGCTCAAAGTTAACAAAAAAATATAAAGGGGTATAAAACATTCTAATGAAAAAATGGAAACCTACAATATCTAGTGAAAGTAGGGGTTTTTAAAATTGCAAAGGTGTATTGGGTTTGTATTGGTAGGGGGTTAAATAATGTGACTTTTAGAGGTATTTTCCAATATGTAGCCAAATTAAAGGCATTGTTTAATATGCCATGAATGCACATGCAATGTTAGAGGTTCATTGAGTGAAGCCCCCGTGGTTGGCCTTCAGCACAACTTATCATCCATAGACAGATGGACAAACAAAGAAGGTCAATAGGATATTAGAAGACATGTTGTGGATGTATGTGATTCATCAACAAAGGAGATGGGAGGAGAACCTTCCATTGGTTGAATTTGCTTACAACAATGGGTATTAGGAGTCACTGAGAATGAGCCCGTTCGAGGCATTGTATGGGCGGAGTTGTAATACTCCCATCAATTAGTGAATAGGGTGTTGATAAGACCAAACATGTTGGCATAGATGGAACATGAAATATAGGTAATCAAGAAGAATGTGAAGGAAACATAGGACAAACAAAAAATTTATGCAGATCAGAACATGATGTTTAAGGAGTTTCAGGTTGGGTAATAGGTGTACTTTTGCATCAAGGCAAAGAATATCTCCTTGAGGATTGGACCATGTGCTAAGATTGCATCTCGGGTTTGTGGACCTTTCAATATTCTTGAAAGGATTGTACTAGTAGCCTATCGACTTGCACTGCCTTCGACAATGAAAGTCCATGATGTTTTCCATGTGTCTGCTTAAGAAGTAAGTTAAATATGCTGGTCATGTGATTGAATGGTCTGCATTTTAGGTGGATCCAGATGGATAATTCTAGCTGAAGCCTCATTATATTTTGTAGAGAAAGATGCTCAAGCTCCAAAACTAAGCAATCAAGTAGGTTAAAGTGCAGTGGAAGCACTTTGGGCTGGATGAAGCTACATGGGAGATTGTGGATTAGATGCAGGCTATGTATCCTTCTCTATTCGCTAGTTGAGCGAATGTTTTTGGCATATGTTTTGGTGTGATGTTTTGCTATATGTATATGGATGTAAATACCACCATGAGTTGTGTTATAAATATTTAATAAGTGGTATGGGTGTTATGTCGTTATGGTTATCATGTTGTTATGTTGTCATATAGGTTTGCTTCTCAGCAAGATGATCATTGTAAATACTACATCGAGCTAAGTTATAAATATCCATGAGCAATATGCTTTTCTTACAACACTCTTGTTGGTTGTAGGTGTCATTGAACACCGAGGACAGTGTTCCCTCAAGGGGGAGGGTTCTATAACAAACTTGGTAAAAAATACATGTAATAAAGTTAATAAAGGAAAAATAATATCCAAGGTCATAGGACACGTATTTAAAGCTGAATGTTGGTCAAAACCTACTAGTGTGGGTGTTCATTTGGTTTATTATGGCTAAGGAAATTGGAAAAGGAAATGGAAAAGGATTTGGAAAGGCAAAGTGGCACTAATTGGTATTTTATCTATGAAAATAATATAATTCAGAAGAAAAGGAAGGTGAAAGGTCACAAGTTTCATGTGAGGAGGAAAATGAATGAAAATAATGGAAAATGAATGAAAATAATGGAAAATGAAGAAAATAGATGACTCATTAATAAAAAGGCTTCTGAGGATCAATTTTTAACATTTTGTCAATTTAGTTTTGGAGCTCTCTCCCTCTCGCATACTCTTGGACACTTAGAGTATTCTTGGATCAATCTAGCATTAGAGGAAAGAAGGCAAAGGAAGGACAATAAAGCAAAGGGAAGTAAAGAACAAGAAAGGAAGAGTGGGATCAAGTGGCTACAACGAGATTACTTGCAGGTATCAAGTTGCATGTATGATTTCCTTACTAGTTTTGGCATGCATGTGTGTATTTGGTTCTCTTGATGTTGTTGGCATGGTTTTTTCCCGATGTGACAGTGGTTTTAATCCTTTCCTTTCCATTTTTGGATAGCCATGGTGTGATGGGGTTCTATTATTTTGGTTGAGCTAGATTGTTGGATGGTTTTCGAAACTGAGTGGGGTGGTCTCATGGGAGAAAAACGAGGCCTAAGAATCCATGGGCCGGTGAAGGTGGGATTGTGGTAAAGCCAGATTGTGTATGTCCTCGTTAGGCCTAGGAATCCTCGACTGGTGAATGGTGGGATATAGGAAAAATCTTAGAGGGTGGAGCCTCGTTAGGCCTAGAAATCCTTGATCGATGAATGAAGAGATATATGGTAAAGCCTAGAGGTGGAGACATACAAATTCCTCACGGTTTAGGTTGAGAGATCTAGAGGCATCCATGATTTTTTAGGGCCTAGTGATCTGATGGGATTGCAGTAAATCCTAGTTGTATTGATGAGGGTTTTGGGCCCAGGAATCCCTTGATGGATATTGGGTAAAGCCTGAGGAAGCCTTGATTGATTCTATTGTGAGTCCCACGTTCATGGTTGGAATATGGCATGGGGGTGATTGGTTGAAAGAAAGATTTGGTCAGGTGGTTCGTGGAAGTCCCTAAATTGGTTGGCCTATCCATACATTAATAATAACTCATTTTCTTTTTCTATTTCATGTGTAAATGTACTTGTTAATATGTGATTTTAATGGTTGTTCTATCATTTCTATTATGTTGGTTATAGGCATGGTTTTATGACAGATCTTAGGCATGGATTTCATCATGTTTTGATTAGTAAATGAATGAATAATGAATGTATGACATAATAGATGTGAATGCAACTATTGTGATAAGGCATTAATTCTTCTTGATGATTCTCAGATAAGTATGAGATCTCTATGCTCAGATATGTGGTTATGACCTGTAGATTACATGTTTGTGATATGCTTGAAGAAATTCCTGTCATGGATAGTAGGGGTAAGGTCAATTACTTTTACTAATGTTTTCATTAGTAGATTTAATTCATTTTTATTTATCATTTCTAGAAGTTTCATGAAGTCTTGGGCAGAGGCCTTAGACCTAGCCCTGAAAAAGAGGCATCGAATCTGGGGTCGTTGGCTCAGAACTACCTGAAGAAGGCCACAGTCACATGAATTCCTTGTTGTGGGAGTGAATAGAGGGTCTCAATCATATGGATGGCTTGTCATGGGAGTGACTATGGGTCTAGCTCAACAAAATGACAAGTTGTCTTAGGGGTTATGCACTTGGAAAGGTTGGTGGTCTCCTGAATGTTCTGTAGCTCCTGAGAAAGGTCAAATTGGTTTTGTTTTGTCAGTTCCACTTCCTTAACTATATATGGGGAGTTGAATCACACTAGAGTAACTCTTTGTCACATGTTTACCTCAGTGGACCAGTTAGTTTGGGTAAATGTGGGAAGAGGGTGTTACATCACCATCTCTGGTTCTAGATTATGAATCCCTTCCGACGCCACTGACCTGTAGTTTAAAATCAACCACAATTGAGGATAAAACTAGAGGGAATGAAGTAGGGGTGTCCAAATGCCTAGATATAGTATCATATATAAATCCCCCCCTTCGAGACTCCCAATTTCACGCTTCTATGGCTCCATTAAACGTGGATCTCCTCTAATCTCCACGCGATTCTCAAGCTACTCCTTCTTAAGGAATCCAATAAACATTCCCTGTAGAGAATTAATTGAGGCTTGTGGGAGGAATAACATTCAACTTCGGTTCATTAATACCCCTCCATATGAACTCACATCACAAAAAATGTTGGGGCAAAGTGATTGCTTGTCATTTAATTTCTCAACCCGGAGGTTTCGTAAAATTGTGAAGCATGCGTGCACTGTATGTGCTAGAAATTGTCTTTTAGTTTAGATCAATCTAACTACCAAAAAAATGAAAACCAATTCATCTAATTTATGAAATCAAATAATGAAAATGAAAGTCAACTAGCTTGTGAAATAAAAAACAACTAATGTATACTTAGTTACTCGAGCATTCAATTATGAAGTGTTACCTTCTTGAGATGATGTGTAAGCAACTATTTATACTTTAACTTCTAATGTCCTAGAAAAGCAAGTAAAGTGTGCAAAAAATAACTCAGTAATTGCATGTATTAAATATTCAACCATTCAATCTTGAAATATGATTAAATCAATTTCTTAGAATGATCTTTAGGAATATCAATTAATGCAATTAAATGAGGATCTTAAAAGCAAATATAAAGATGAAAAAGTAAAGCTCAATGATTACACAGGTTGAACATTCAATCACCCAATTTGAAGTCACCTTCTTGCCTTGATCTTTTATTCAATTATACAATGAATTGATAGTTTGATCTAAGAAAGTAATTAACAGAACATGAAAGGAAATTGAATAACTATGAGCTTTTGCCTCAAACTTAATCCTATTGGAAAATACATAAATATTTCCTATTGATTTTTTTTTAGAAAAGCAAATATTACATAGTCATTCTAAAACTAATACTAAGAAAGCAAATGAACTTTAATCTATAAAAGCAAGTAAATCTCACACATTTTAGGTGAGAGATGGTAAATTGATCTAAAAGTGTGAGAGATGGTAAATTGAGATGCTCCATATGTAAGCAAAACCAAGTCAAAATGAAGGAACATTCATGAGTAAGGTTCCACAATCTAATTATGTATTCAAAGCTTGAGCATAACTCCAATTTTACACATGAAAATGATAGGAGAAAACTTCCCCTATTTATACAAAAAGATGAGAAGCTATCTCATTAATGAGAGTCCATGAATCTCTCCCCATATCTCCAGAGTTACAATCAAAATAGGAAATGATAAGACACATGTCTTCTTAGAGTTTCAATACAAATAAGAAATGAGACACATATCCTCATGATCCCATGATCTTCTCCACTCTTATTCGAATTTGGTTTTGAGAGGCCATATAAGGGTCTTTTAGAAGCTTCCTTTTGACCTACACATGTCAACAATCTCATCCCACTTGTTAGGTATAAGCATATGCACATTATTTTCTAATTTTTATCCATAAATTCACTTAAAAATTCTAAGAATTAATAAAGTTTGGAAAAACATAAATGTGACCCAATAATGATAATGGAAAGGTAAATGTAATGAAATGGAGGTAAGTGTAATGAAATAGAGGTGGAGTGAAGGTGACAATATGGAAATATAAATGAAAATGTAATGGAAGTGAATAGCAATTTCAAGGCCCAACAGAAACCAAGTGCCTTTCAACTTTCCCTCACCCTGGCCCGTTCACACATAGAAAAGAGGATTGATCTTTAAGGCATGCCACATACCTTGCTGAGAATTCCAAATGGAATCTCATTAAACTTCATTTCCAACCCGTTGTGCATGCAGAACTCTAATACCCGAGATAGAGGATTCAGGTTTCCACAGTTCTTGGAATCACTTTGATCCATGGATATGTATATTTGATTATGGCACGGGGGTAAGGACCATGTCGATCCCACTTAATTCAATTGCGCCAATTCCCAACCCTGCATCTTGGTTGGCCAAACCATCAACCATGTCATTTAAATACATTAGAACATGACAAAGGGAAAATTATTCATATTTTTTCAATTGAAGAATTATCCTTCTCATCATTGGAGGAGATGTAGTATCATCTGATGCATGAGACTGAGATAACATTCTAAAAACTATCATGGAATCACAAAATTGTGAGCTTCCTTATTCCCTTGTTCTTGGTGAGATCTAAACCATTCCACAATGCCAGGAATTCAGCGTTGTTATTTGCGGTTGTGCCTAGAACCCATGCATATCTAATTTCTTCTTGTTCGTAGGTGCAGTATATTACCCCTCCCACTCCTACCACTTATAATTTAGTGACTTAATTATTAGAAAAATTAATTAAGCTTCTTCAAATATATTATAACATTAAAACTATATAATTTTAATAACTAAATTTTTTAATTTCAAAAATTCCAACTAAAATTTGGAAAAACTCATAAAAAAATGTTAAAAAAAAAAAAAAAGTGAAGCTAAGCTTTAAATTTATATAATTTGAGGTGATGTAAAATATTAATGATATTAAGTCAAAGGAAAATAATTTAAGTGGTAGTTAGGGGGTTTAATTTCACCTAAACCGGGGTTCTGTTCTTCAGAGACATGTTAGCATGTGTGGCAAAAATTTGAACATGTTGAAAATCATGACGAATAATACCTATAAGCCCAAAAGGGTAGAAAAATTTGAACATCTTTATATTGAGGTGAATAGTGGAAACCTTTGGCCTTGCCTAGAACAATACTTCGAAGTTACCGATTCACCCATTACTGTTAAAATACAAAAAAATAATAACATTAAATTTGTTTTATATTAATTTTACAATAAAAGATTGAACTTTAATATTTTACGTTTAATTTTTTTTTTTAAATTTTTCTTACAATGATTTTCTTTTAAAGTTTATCACACACAATAAAAATAACTTGCTCTTTATATTAGTAAATTGTCAGTAAGAATACAATGATATTACATAATAAAACTTGCCAAGTCAACTTTTCCAAAAACTTTCCTATAGAAGGCGTACTTTTAACATGTTCATTTAACAACTACAAAAATCAAATTACAAAGAGGGCTATATGAAATTCTCTGTAGAAAACATCTCTATATTTACAACACTTTTCTTCCATACCATATCCTTAAACTATAGGGAGGCTAGAAAAAAAAAAATTTCATTCATCTCTAAACTAACCAGGGGAGTTGCCACATTCAAATGAAGTAAAGCCACAGGAGGGGATCAAATCAAATTAACTGAAGATGCTGTGGATGCTATATCCATTTTTATATGAACTAATTTTCATTTCAATTATTCCAATTTAATTTTCTAACTAACAATTTCATCTTCTTGCCTTTGGATCAGTGTCTATTGCTCGATCATTATATCCATGGTTGACTTAAGTTGGGTTGCTAGCTGCTCTTTGCACAAACTTAGGGCTAGAACCTACTTCTAGAGCTCAATTGCATCAATGTAGAATGCATAATCATATTTGCTTCTATTTCAAGTTACATTGAGGGATGTACCATATCCACTATTAACTGCATACTATGATCCTCTCTCATTACCCTTTACAAACCCTCTCCATATTTCTTTTGTTACCATAGCAAGTGAACTTTGCTTATCTAGTTATTGAAGTAGAGAGCATAATGAATATGTGAGAGAAAGGTGCATCAAGGAGACGGTCACATAATTCAATGATTCTTTAGTGCTTTGTCTTACCATATGAACTAGGACCTAATGACTGCAAATCCACATGAATACATAGTGGTGGCCCAACTAGCCTCATGATTGTGAGGTGAAGCCTCCCTTGCATGCAGAACATAGGAGTCCAAATTTCCCATGAATGTATTAATTCCCCCCCATGCCTATTTTTCAGATGTACTACCTCGTGTGAACCATACAAGTAAGGAGAGGTGACATTATAGAGGAATTAAAGATGTATTGATGGGAAGAGTTCAATCCATGTGCACAAATCCTTTCCGATGGAGCCATGTAATCTAGCATTTTGTTAATTGATCTTTCTCCATGTGCCTCTTTTGCTTGCATCATGGAACTAATTGAAAAAAGGTGGAACCACTCACCCAAAATATTCTAGGGGCACAAAATGAGTTGAATCTCTAGTGAATCCGGTAATGAATTTATCTTTTGAAAGACATGTATTACTTTGAACTCTAAAACATATCATAAGTTGAGTTTGATCCTCTTGTAAATTAGTTATAACTTAAAATCTAAAGGATTGGTGCCAAGATTTCGGTGCCTTATTATATTATTAGAGTCACCATTTATGTTAGCTTATGAATTGAGAATTCCTTGGTTAACTTAATACCTTGTAGTAGGGTATATAGCCGCGCTTGATTATTTGAAGCTATGCCCAGGCTCTATGAATACAATGATTCAATTTTTCCAATTTTTCCTCTAGAACTAAATAGTACCCCTCAAACTTGCCATCTATTAAATTTATTTAACTTTTACTTATATAAAATAATAACATTAATTTTGTTTTAATTATTTCATTCTCTATATAAATTAAACCGATTAATATTAGAATGTGATTATATGTATATAACTAATTATTTGTTTTCTCATAAGAAATAATGGATGATTAATACTAGAACCTAATTAGGTGTATATACATAACTATTTATTATTATCATTAGTGTGGAACCTCTACCTCTAGTATCATTTTGAAAATGCCAAAGGGCTCTTTCAACATAGATTGGGAAATATATTTTGAGGGTGAGCTTACAATGTTTGTCTTAGTAATGGTGTTGGCTCTTATAGTAGCAATAGAAAGTACTTATGCTTCCTTGGTCTATTGGAAAACTTCATGTAGCTTGACCAATCCCTCTACCTTCGTTTCCAATTCTTGGTATAATTGGGACATCATTTGAGTGATTCTCTAATATTGTTGATCATCATGTTGATTTTTCTCTCTTAATTATAGGTGTTCAACCTTTTCTCTTTTCTCAGTATGCCATAACATTGGTGAGAGAGTTTTGGTGTTCTGTTAGCAATTCCTTCAACAAAGGAAACAATTTGGTACAAGTTTTAAGTTCCATTTAAAAGTATTATATCCTCTTGTCAAACCTTTGCATTTTCTCCTTCAAGTGTCAATTCTCCTCTTGGATTTGGACATTAATGGTCCTTAGATATTCCAATATTTATCTTTTAAGAGATTTGCTTATATTGGTGTTCAACCTTTTCTCTTGTCTCAATATGCCATAACATTGGTGAGAGAGTCTTGATGTTCTGTTAGCAATTCCTTCAACAAAGGAAACAATTTGGTACAAGTTTCAAGCTCCCTTTACAAGATTTCTATCCCCTTGTCAAACCTTTGTATTTTCTCCTTCAAGTGTCACTTCTCCTCTTGGATTTGGACACTAATGGCCCTTATAGATATTCCAAGATTTCTCTTTTAAGAGATTTTCTTATATTGGGTTTTGTTTTATCCTCATAGTGTTGGTAACTTCTTCAAATTCATAGATTTAACCACTTTAACACCATATGATCCATAAATGGTAGGGTTGTTGGCTTGTCCCTCTCATCAACATAAATATTGTATGGAGTTTAAAAATAATTAGTTCTTTGCAATTTACTGTTAACTCTAATGAAGCTCTTTTGCTTACTATTCACCACCTATTTACCAACACAGATGAATGAATGGGTTTGTTTTGGTCTAATTGCAATAATTGGCTTGATAACTTTGTAGTGCCCATAAGGATGCCACTCAAGTAAACAAAACTATATTTAAATCACTTAAAAAAAATACCCTAAGGCATTTTCTAGTTAAACATATACACTCTATTTGATAACAAAATTCATGCCGAACACTTTACGAATTATAATTGAGTCTGAAAAATGGCTATGGCTTATCAAGGAATTATCTAAGCAAATAATGTTTTAAGTTATGGGTATTGACTAACATATAAATAAGTACTTATTATTATATGTAAGATGTACACAAGATTCATGCCATAATTTTTTATACTATTGATATAGCAAGGGAGAATCACTATGGGAATGCATTGCCACACAAATAATTAATTATTATATTTGGAGCAATGTAAAGGAGTGGTTGTAGAATCTGCTATGCGTATCATTGTATTGAAAAAAAATTAAATAATCCAATAATTTAAGCAATTGAGAGATTGGACTTTGGAATGAACATGATTCCATTAAAGGTATACTCAAGTTGATTTATCCCACTATACAATCAAGTGGAATTGATGAGTTACTATGGAAAAAAATATTATATAATGTGAGTTACATCGAGAGATTAAACACACCAATGATCAAGTGAACCAATGATTAGAATGCCCAATCAATTAATACCAATTTTCTATGTGCATTTAATTATCAAAAACATGATTTCATTAATAGAAATGCGAACTATGAGAATTATATATGGTTAAATGATGTGGAAATAGACATAAATCCACAATTGAAGAAAGCAATAGAAGGAGAACCCAATCACACAAAAATCAACCCAACCCAATATGTTATCATTTGGGGTCCTATCAAATGCCAAGGGAACTTGCACTATAGTGACAACATTTATAAACCTTGTGGCCTTTTTTTTTTCATCCAAAACAAACTAGAGATGTTTTATCTTATTCTTTGGTTTGATATTATTCTTTCCATCTTGTTTGCTTGGTCCTCCAGTTGTTGTGTAGCTTTTCATCTAGAAAATCCATATATGCCTTCATTCAAGATTATGCAAGCATGTTGATGTGATGGTTTGCTATCCACTCCCTTTTTTAGTATGTTTTAATGAATAAAAATGAATTTTTATCAATCCCTCTTATAATGAAAAAGGTTATCTTGGTGGTCATAGGTTGAGGTAAAATTTTAAGATATGAGTTGCATTCAATCACTTCCTAATGTCCATTGAAGCTTAGGCCTTCATGTGTGATCCTATGTTAAACTACAATAGGGTTTACAATACCTTGGCTTCTTTTTCATAGTCCTTGGCCATTGTAGCTCATTTATCTCATTATATTGGAACCTATGTTTATAACACGCTTTCAAATTTATCAAAGGGATATTCTAAAATAGATTGAGAAAGGTCCTTGGAGGGTAAGATTACAATGCTTATGGTTAAGCTTGCTGCATGATTGTGGGTCCCTTTGATTGTTGGCCATTGGATCGGGGTTATGTATTCAATGGCGAGGATTCGGTTTCATGGACCTTTTACTGTTGCCTTCGGGTCCGTCTAGTGGATGCAGGAGGAACCACTTTGAGCTATTTGTAGGAACCTCTTTGAGCTTCGGTCCTTGATTTTTTGCCACCCTTGTTGTCTGGGGCACTCTGTATATTATGTAATTTGATCAGATTAATAGAAGGTTCATCTCTTACTTAAAAAAAAAGATTACAATGCTTATCTCTTTCATGGTGTTGGGTTTTGTAGTGGAAATGAGAGGTGCTTACACTTCATTGGTATATTTGATATCTATGTGTAGCTTGACCATTGCATTCTCCTTTGTTATAGGTTCTTGGTAAAAATAAGCCATAATTTCAGTGACTTTATGCTCTTGTTGATCATCCAGTTGAGTTAATTTCTCTCCCAATTGTAAGCATTGAAATTCACCTTTGTCCCAATTTGTCATAATAGTGGTGAGCGAGTCATGTCATTCAGTTAGTGGTATCTTAAGCAAATTTAGAAATTTGGTGAAATTCCCAAGGTCATTTTCTAAGTTTATTTCATCTTGAAAAACCGATGTATTTTCTCCTTTAGGTGTCAATCTTCTCTTATATCTATATATGAATGGATTTGAGGTCTTCCAAACATTTTTTATTTTTTATTTTTTATTTTTTTATTTCAATGCTTTGACTATATTGGGTTTGTTTTCACCATATGGTACATAAATGGTAAACCAATGGTCTACTCATCTCATCAACGCAAATATTATACAATGTTAAAAACAAATTGTTTCTCCACAAGTTATTGGTAATTGAGATCAAGCTCCTCACTATTAAATCAAATGCATGAATTAATGGCTCTATTCTATATTAGTTTGAAGACTTAGCTTGATAACTTTGTAGTGCTGGAATGAATGCCACTTAAATAATCAAAAAATTATTTACATAAACTCAAAACCCATACTCTAAGATTGTTTTCCAAAGGAACATATACACTTTGTTCCATAACAAAATTCATGTCAGACAACCTAATTAAAATTCAACAGTCTAATTAATTGAGACACAAATATGGTTTTGGGTTCCCAAGAAGCAATCCAAGCAAATAATGTTCTTTGTGGGAATCAACTAGCATTTAAATGGGTACTTGGTTTCATATGTAAGATGCACACACCATTCACACTATAAATTTTTTATACTAGTAATAAAGTAAGAGAGAATTGCACTAGGAATGCAATGTTGGAAAACATTGATTTATTGTTTGGAACAATGCAAGGGGATTAGATATAACATCCACTACACTTTATCATCATCCAAAGAAAAAAACATTTATGTGGATGAGTATCATTGAAGTAAGATATTTATGTAATCCAATGAGCTAAGCGATAGATAGATTGGGCCTTGGAACCAATATGATTTCATTGAAGGTGTACTCGATTTGTATGTTTAACCACTATTCAATCAAAGGGAATTGATGAGTTATTGTGCCATAAATATTTTTAGAATGTTGAAAAATGCAACAAGAAATTCTCAATTTGATTTTGCCTTGATTAAATTGAGAAAATTCGAATTTCCACATTAGCACACAACTTGGATGATGCTAACTTGTGTGACATGGCTTGTGTCACCCAATTTACTCAGTAAATTTGAGTTGGAGGAGTTAGAGTTCAGTTCTGCATGTATGATCGCTAATTTGTGACAATCAAGGTCAATTATCTCATGTTGTTTTCAGTTAAACTAGTTCCAAGCTTTGGAGGAACTAGTGAAAGGTTAGTTAACCAGTGGGACTTCAATTGAACTCAATGATCATCCATTTCATTGATCAATCAACCCAAAATAGCTAGCACTTGCAGAGAGTTCGAGTTACCCAATTGAGGTGGAGATTCCAAGGCAGTGTAACATTAGTTGTAGACTAGTCTTGAGTGTACAAGTGTTGCATGCAGTTAGATGATCAGCCTAAGGAATTGCAAAATTCAATTAGAGGAATTTCCTATAAAATAGGGGCTAATTCCTCATGGAATAGCGCAGGCAAATAGGAGCTCAAATCGAGGCAAAATTTGACTAATTCTGGGCCAGAGGCCTTCAGTGAGCAAAGAGATAGGTTGTGCACTTGCAGGGTGAGCTCAGTTGAGCAAAGCAATTGTAATACATCTCTATTCATTTGATTAATGCAAGCAGGCATTGGGGTTTTTAGCAGATTTCTTTCCCCAGATAAAAATACTTGTTGCATGTATGTTATTTCTTCTTGCATGTCTGAAATTTTTGTTCTAAATTGTGAATTAATGTCCGCAAAATAGTAGAATAAATTTGTACCTTGTGTCCTGGATCCGGGTGTTAATTACGCCCTAAATGGCATTCATGCGCACTTAAGACGCATGAGGCCGCCACCTGCTGAGCAGCGTGGAGCCCCAGACACTGTTTGGAGGCGGGACGGTGATCGTTATGACCATGGCACGGTGCAGGACAGCGCCATTAATGGCGAGCGGAGCCCGACGCGGCCTGAGGAGCGGTATTTACAGGAGGCAACTCGGTAATTTTTTCATTATGCCTGCAACTGAAGAATGCTCTGTTCGGTTTATGGTGAGTTCGGTGGATGAGGTCATTTGGGAGCCCTGCCTTCGAGCTGGTCTAAGCTCAAATCGGCAGCCCTTCAACTCCACCGGCGCTTCTCGTTCCAGAATTCCGCTATCAGGTTGGGGTAAGTGCTTCATTCGCGGCAATTTCAATTTCTCTGGCTCTGTTTTACGGTTCAGTGTTTCAATTGTTCTCTGTTCGGCCTCACATCTCGGTCTGAGGTCTTTGCATGCTCTGAGGAGCATCCCTGGTTCCCACTCTGCTTCGCTGACCATCTCAATCCTCCTCTCCACCATGAAAAAATCTGGGAAGCGCTCTTGCTCCGGAGATAAGTCGGGCAGTAGCAAGCGACATGCTGCGCGCCCTCATTCCACCCCTCTGCTTACCACCATCAATCTGACTTCTCCACCGGAGGATTCCCCTGCTTCTAACCCCACCCGCCATCCGATACCCAACAGCGCCTTCCAGTCCACCCACTTCAAATTCCAGAGCAATCTGAACCACCCCCTGGTTTCTGCCCAAATTTCCATCTTGATGACGGAGGAAATCAACCAGGTTCCTCCAATAACCTGCATAAACCCCAATTCCTCCGACAGCAGTGACCACTCCTCGGCCCAGTTAGCCATGGCTGCAAAGACAGAGGATGTTCCAGTAATCCAGGTCGACTCGCCTTCTCCAGTCCCTCCCCTGAGCGACTGCATCAACCTCTTCCTGGACCCCGACGCTGGCAACACAGACAAAGAGCAGGAAGGCAACGTGGAGCATGGCAAAGAGGGGCATAGCCACGATGACGCGTGTCAGCCAGATGCAGAAACACAGGGGGACGACGAAAGCTGAATAGTTGGCACTTGTGTTTGCTCTTTTTGGTTTTTGGGCGGCCATCTTTGGTTGTTGGCTCATTTTTGAGATTCTCCAGCCGCGGCGGATGCAATTGTCTTGGTCTCAGTTCTCTCTCTCTCAGTTTCTCAGTATTCTCAGTACTCTCTTTCTCTGTTTGTCTGTAAAGCCAAGGAATTTGGCAGTCTGTTCAGTTTCTCTGGCTGTTAGTTTGGATGTAATCCCCAGCTTCTCTCTGTCGGGGAATTTTTGTAACATATGTGATGCGCAGGCTTCGACAACTGCCCCCTACTGTAATTATATGTTTACCAGTTAATAGAAAATAGATTAGTCTTTTGCCGAGAAAAAAAAAATTTGTACCTTGTGATTTTGATTAAAGCTTCATAAACAATTGCAAATCTATAACCTAATTCTTACATAAAATAAGATTTACCTAAAAATTACATATACCATTCATAAAAAAAACCAAAAATAAAATTCCAAACCAATTAATAACAATGTTTTATGCACATTTAATTTCCAAAACTCATGATTCCACCCATAAAAAAAATGAATAATAATATATTTATACCTAAAAATCTAAATTCAATACTAATTTACATTTACTTCTATATTGAATCGAAACCTACATAAAACCAAACTAAAAAAATCAATAAAAAAGAGAAACCAACCATATAATAGTTAACTACATTTAATAACAAAAAATATCTTGGAATCCAAATGGGAAAAACTAACATTTAACAACTTCTATTCATATTTAGGAATTATTGTAAATGTAAGCTTTGCACTCTTAATGAAACTTTAATATTTGAACATACTTTTTCTTCCCAAGTCTTTATTTTTTGGCACTCCACTTTATTATTTTCGAATTAGGAATAATCCTTTATTATAAGTGTTACTATGAAATGTCAATTATCAAATGACGCATTTATTTTGTTAAAGTTTGTTAAAGTAATAAAATTTTTTATTTCAAAATTTTATTTTTTAAATAGGCATTTCAAAAATATTATTGCAAATTAATTTATATAATGAGCAACCTCTTAAATAGATAAAATCACATCATAATGAAACAATTTCAAATTATGGAAAGGCGGTAAGCACATTTTTTTAATGGAAAAAAAAAAGATCAAATTAATAATAAATAATTAATATATAAAATGTATTAATCAAGCAATCGCATTTTATCCTATTAATTAAATAAAAAATTAATAAAAAAAAATCTCATATGATTTATTAATGACGTAATCACATTTTTCACACTCATTTGATTGAACACAATGCCGAAGTCTAACGAGTTGGAGAAATTGCTTGGAAAGTTATGGTAATTCCGGTTATACTTAGAGAAAATCTGGTAAGGATTTTTGGAAAGTTATGGTAATTCCAGTGATATTTAGAGAAAATCCGGTAAGGATTTTTGTAAATCCAAGTTATAGTTGTTAAACTTCAAAATTTTAGATGACCTAGACGTTTTTGATGGTGTTGAATCCGTTTCCACCATCAAAAACATGATTCAAACACTTCCTCTACAAGATTTTTTGATTTTTTTGCCCGAATTCCAACTACGTTTAACGATCCAGACAATTTCTCCACGATCCAGACAATTTCTCCGCCTCAATAAACGACTCCAAACACAATATGAAGAAGGAAATTATTATAAATAGTTTATATATCATTGAGTTATGATGAATTCAACGACAAAAATGTTTATGTGATTTATTTGATTTAATATCGATAATCTATAACTGTATTTTTTAAGTCATGGACTTTGGAAGGGGTTTTCTACCACATATGTGAAATATAAAGATATTGTATTAATCTCATTAACTTTTATTAAGTTAGGAAATAAAGTATCGATAAAGGGAATGTACTTATTCCCCACCCTTGCATTTAGAATTGTTGAGGAGTGGTTATAAATTGGGCTCTCATGGAGTAGGGAAAGGAAAATGCAATAGAGTAATTATTGGGAAAATTAAGGGTAAATGGGTTAATGTTATTGATTAATTTTGTTGAGATAGATTGTAAAATTCAATATTAAAAAGATATTGCATCAAAATTAATTAAATATATATATGTATATTAAAAAAT
>APFE031624027.1:161463-174865 GCA_000404065.3 Pinus taeda
TCCACAGCCAGCACAGGATTCCGCAACTATTTTGTTAAAAGCTGTGCTCCAGGTGTCTTCTGAAGGAACGGGCTACATAGGAAAGCTCCAGATGGCATGTACATGGATCGTGTCCCTTCGAACTGGCCAAATCGTCCATTAGAGGCCGCGGTCAACCAAAGTCAAAGACGTGGCCAACCAAAGAGTTCAGTGGTGGCACGTCACTGTTTTGGGCACATGAATGATACATGGCCTAGTTCCCAGCTCACAGAGGCTCCAACGCACCTAGAGATCATTCTTGAACAGTGAATCTAACAGCCAACCACTCCGAAGATTTAAGAAGGATAACGACAGTTACACTAGATCTTGGCTGAAGAGATCTACGTGTCTATGGCACGCAGTTAATAGCATAGTAGTTGATTAGTTAATTGTAGTATTTTTACATTATAAATAACGCGTTGTTGAACTCTGTAAAGAGACTTTTGATGCATAGAAATTCCGAACTGTTTATGTAATTTCCGCACGCTGTTGGTTATCTTATCACCCCACTGTTATATATGTTGTTGATTTAAATACATGAGAAGACCTTTCTGAAGATAGCCATGTGATTATTTGATTGGCTGAAGTGGCAGAGGGCCCCTGCACGCTGAAGCCCTGTAAAGTATTTGTTTAGTTTCATTATGCTTTTGTTTTATCATTAGTTGTACACCATCAACCCCCGGAATTTACACAAAGCAAAGGGAATTTGCAGAACGATCACCATCAAAAGTGGTTCACATATCTACAAAAATTCTGTTTGAATATTAAATACAAGAAGTGAAACACCAATCATGTTCCAGATTGCCTCAGTCGACCATTGGTTGAAGCACTAACCACTGCTCTCAACTCTTGTGGCCACGAGATCTCTGGATGGCCGCAACTATATAAAAATGATCCAGAGTTCACCACCACATATCAGATGCTAGTGGATAACAAGCAAGTTATATACTTCCACCTTTAGGATGCATTATTATGTTACTTGGGCCATCTTTGTGTTCCTTCAAGCGAGTGTGCCAAGTTGATTTGGGAAGCACACTATAGTCGGGTTGCAAGACACTTTGGTGTGGAGAAAACTATGGTTGTACTACATAAGTATTTTTATTGCCCAAATATCCGACACGATGTTGGAAAAATACATCAGATACTGCATTTCCCGTGCCATCGCCAAGCTAACTATTAAGAGTCAAGGCTTGTATACTCCTCTTCCTACTCCTAGTAGACCCTGGGAATCCATCTCCATGGACTCTATGTCTGGCCTTCCTTCTACCAAGCATGGCAATGACTATGTATTTTTGTATGTCGACAAATTTTCTAAGATGGCCATATTGGTTGCTTGTAAGAGGAGTATCATAATAGAGGTCACTGCCAGACTCTTCTTTGAACGAGTGTGGGTACATTTTGGTATCTCGTAGACCATTATATCATATCGAGATAGCAAGTTCCTAAGCAAGTTTTGTTCGAGCCTTTGGTCATTGTTGGACACCAATCTCACCGAGTCGACTGCATTTCACCCCCAGACTGATGGCTAGACAAAGGTCGTTAACATGATGATTGTGCACATAATACGCATGTACAAATCTAATCATCCACGAACATGGGATGAGAGTCTTCCCTTTGTGTAACAAAGCTATAACATAGCTCTCCATAGCTCGAATGACCGTATCTCATTTGAAGTGGGCCTGGGATTTCAACCATTATGTCCCTTTAATGTTGCACTACCTTTTGTAAATACATAGGAAGAATATGCCCATGTTCATTATGAACTTGATAAAGCCACAAGGTTTATTAAGGGTATTCAACACATCCGCCAACATGTTCATAACATCTAGGAGAGAGCTAATGCCAAATACAAACAATGACATGATCAACATTGGGTGCCCCATAAGTTTCAAGTGGGTTACAAAGTTTGGTTACATATACAGAAAGAGCACTTTGCTGGAGCCCATCGTAAGCTTCGACCACTCCGATACGGGCCTTATGCCATAACCAAGGCTATGGGAGACAACGTTTTTGATCTAAGTATCCCCCCATCCCTTGGCTTACACCCTATATTCAATTTTGATTACCTTCAACCATAGTTTCTACCATTTATAGACACATAAGACATTGCTGAGCAGTTGACACCAACAGAGCTCAACCTAGATTACATTGAACAAGACACAACTAATCAGATCATATAGACACAAATTAAGAACACTCATAAAAAAAGGATCCAATTGTATCGAGTTGTTAAATCTAGCCAACTCTTACACTAGGGAAAGTGGCTCATGAAGGACCAAATTCAACAGAAATTTCCCCATCTCATGGAGGAACTCAACACAATGGGGACCTGTTGCGCCCTACAACAAACCCCCATTTCATATCATTATTATTCTCAAAACTATAATGTGAAATGGGTCCCTTTTTATTTTAATTGGTATCAACTTAGTGTTACTCAAAAAGGTCCGAAAACAAAATAAAAACATTACTAAACCTTTTTGATAAACCGATTAAAGGTCTTATATATATAAATGATTAATCTTTTATCATTGCGATAAAGTGATCGCAAGATTGCATATCGCAATGACAAAGGAGGCATAACTTAAAGACCCATTGGTTTTCTCCGATGCGACAACTTGCAATAGGCTATCGGATATCGGCAATAATAAGTTGGCACAATAAAATTCCTTTTCGCTCCGATGCGATGCGATATCGCTATCGACGATCGGCGATTTACCATGCATGCTTTTAAAAGTGCCCATAATACTCCCGACGCGATGCGATATCGCTATCGGCGATCGGGGATTCCAAATGCAACCAATGTAACGATTTAAGATTTCCCCGACGCCCGATTGCGATAAGGCCAAAAGCGCGAATTTCAAAAAATCTTAAAGCAGAGTTATTACGATTAATTCGTATTAAAAGCCTTATCTTCCGAACAGCCGTTCATCTGCGCTCAACTGCCAAAACATCCAAGGCACGCTTAAACAAATCATTCGGCCAATAATCGAAATGATGGGCATTTAAAGGATTGACAGGTCTTAACGGCCATTTAATGAAACAATAAGCCTAAAAATCTTTTCACAGATTTTATCCGAGGCTACCTTAAGTTAATCATTCATCATGCATTGATCGATATATATCTCGCTCATATTCGGTTTGCGCTATCAAATTTCTGTATTACGTTCATTTTCACTCCTGTGCAGAACTCTTCTGAAGTAACGAATTCAAGCAGAATGGGGAAGAAATCTAAGAAAACTGCAGTCGCTTCCACTTCGCCAGCCACAAGACCACTCATCACTGATCCAGGAACTAAAAAGAAAGGATTGATATCGGATACTACATGTCTAGGACTCGGCAAAACTACTTGGCAAGGTACCTCTAATTTGATTGAAGCCGAAGAACCAGAGAAGTCAGTAGTACAAGCTTCAGCAGATAGCACTCGAAAATCTGATGTTACTCTAAAAGGACTTAGCCAACTCTTTCCTTCATCGGATAGCAGCTCGGGAACAAATTCTCCCATATACGGATATAGTGAGATGGGCAATTCAGGAAATCCCAATCACAGACAGAACCTTCAGTACCAGAGATGGGAGAATCTTTGGTTCATTTCAATCCGAGGATTTGAGGCAAATGTATCATTTGCCTGTGCCAGAGAAGAAGTAAAACACGACATTTCTGGAGAAATTCCGAGATGAGAACGAAACTGAATCCGAACCCATTCAGGAATGGAGGCAAAATCTGGCAAAACACAAGCATGAATCTTCGGATAAGTACTCGGTTGATTCTCTATGCTCTCCTTATTTCTATGCTGGGATAATGATGTGTAGGTTGTGGGGGTTACATGATTCCACTAATTTTACTATAGAAATGGTTCCCTTGATGGAAGCGACATGTAATGGTGAAATAATGGATTGGGAAACTATACTGTTTGATAAGCTAGCAACCGCAGTTCTTGATTTTAGAACCAAATCCTGCGTCACTGAAAGGCTTATTCCCCCATTCTACTATAGTGCTTATATGCTAGATATCCTGTGTTTTAAATCTGAATTTCCTGCGCTCGGATGGAGGTGGACTTCGCAAGACCCCACGCCCATTCACATATACCATCAGAAGTTGTGGAAAACTTACTACAAGCACCATTTATACCAAATCTGCAACGACTTTATGTTACCCATTCATCATTCTATCTTTAATAAGCCTGCCCCTAAGATTTCCTACCAAGCAGGGATTGATTTGACATCAATAGGAAGTTGGTGCGGGGAGGAAAAGTTTACTTATATCAAAATTTTCGGCAGCCAAGCCAAACCTCACGTTCTTCCTTTGTACATACTTGATAAACTGCTGGCCAGGGAGATAGCCTATCAGATTATCTCCGAAGGAGTTACACAAACTCTAAAGAAGAATAAGAAGCAGGTCCGACCCTCTTTTCCCTTGAGATGTGGTATCTACACTCTACATGATTTCAAACATGCAGAGAAAGAATCTGAAAAAATAAAGTCATTAACTCTGGCAACTCTCCCTGGTAGGTGATTTGATCCACGCAAAGTCGCCTATAATGCACTTGAACAGGCCAAAGTGACCAAGTTTGAACATAAAGAAGATAAGTTTGATGACCTGTTCTCATCAGCCGAGTCAATGTACCAAGTTAAATCGCTGGCTATAATCGAATACAAAGATGAAGGATTAGTTGAATTCAAAAGACTTAGAGAATAGAGGTTGCAAACTTTGCCTCTAGATCTGTTAGCGACAACCCCAACAACATAATCAAGCGAGCCTGAGCAACGACTTATTAAGGAACCTCCTGTTACATCAAAGGAATAGGAAGAAGTGCATATGAAAAGACAAGAGGAAACCCATGCGAAAGAGCAGGAACAGAGCAGCATAAATGTGAATGAAAATACTCAAATTGACCCAATATTGCTCCAAGAATGGCAGCAATTCAATTCAATTATCGGTAATGTTGAGTGCTCTAAAGATGACAAGACATCAAAAGAGGTTAATACACAGGAGGCAACTTCAAACAGGTTTCAGGTGAAACCAACGTCCTACCCAGTTCAAAAGAAGTAGAGATAATCGTAAAGGATCCTTTCGACCAGGTTATTTTGCAGATAGAAGAAATTCCTCTCTTAGATGTCTTCTATAGCCCAAGACACAAAGCTGTGGTGAAACGACAGAGGAAGAGGAGAAGGACTGATCAACCTTCCTTATTCCCAGAACAAACAGTGATGACACTGTGCTTTGGAAAGAGGAATTTGACCCCTCTGATGATTTAAAAAAACTATCACAATATGCTGGAGCCTATTTGACGACGACAATAGACAAGGCATCAGAGGTGAGCAGTTTATTGAAAACAAAAGACTAGGAGATCTTTTCACTACAAGCTCAACTATCAGAAGCACAACAAAAGGCGGAGCAGGCAGAACAACAATTGGTAATACAACAACAAACAAATAACCAATTGACTAAACAATTGCAGGAAGAGAAACAGAGGATTGATGATAGCGCAGTTCAAAAGCAGAAAGAGCTATCTGAGGCATTGGCACAACTAAAAGCATCGAATGAACAAATGCTGAAGTCAAAAGATGAGCAGATTGCTCAACTATCAGCCCAGCTAGAGAAAACAAAGAAACTTCCACATATAGATGAATTCAAAGTAGAGGCATTACAGATAAACAAGGGATTGATAAATCAAATAAAGCTTTTATGTCAACAAATCGCCCAGGCGGAACCATTATGCGATTTAACGACATCAATAAGTGAGAAATCGGAAAAAGCTAGAACAGACTTGGATCAAGCTGATGAAACATTAACCAATTCTCTTGAATGACAAGATACCGATCAGGGACAGGCGGCTAATTTACCAAATATTTTAGAATCACATAAAGAGATATTATTTACAGAATGGTAGTCTCAGTTAATGAAGGCAGAAAGAGCAATTTCAAGATGCAAATCAACCACTAGTAATTTGGTTGAATTGGTTAATAATACTCTTTACTTGTCTAACATGATCTCTTAATGTACTCCAGGTAAATTGACAACAGCTAAAACATTGGAGCAGTCATGTTATCCAGAACTAGAGAAAAATGGAAGATTAATCGCAGGAATTAACAGTTTGACATGGGACGCCTATTTGTTCTTTTTAGTCAAACCGCACAGCCAGAGAGCCGCCCTCAAATGCCTTACAAATGCAATCGGGTATATCATTCCCGATATTTAGGATGCCACCTATGCCGCCCAACTCAATTCTCGCCTCAACAGACCACCCGAAGTGGAGCCAATGCTTGCGATAAGTCAGCTCAGGTTTAAAGGCAAACAGCCTGAATGATGATTCATGCCGCCGACTACCAGATTGCTGTGAAGGAGATATTTAAAATCAATTGATACCAATTAAGTAGGATTCCAGTTTCATAGATATTTAGCTTAGTTTAGTATTTATAGACCCTTTCATGTATTTAGAAAGGGTCGTAAAGTTTTGTATATGACTTAAAACCTGAAGTTGCACTATTGTACTTCAGGGATATTCTTTTATAAAACTGGACCAATCATTCTGATTTTGACAAAGAAGCTTTTATGCGAATGTGCACTGCTGTCTTTGTTTGAAAGTATTTCTGCGTTGGAAGAATAATTTCAAATAGTGATTGATATTGGGAGTGATAAGCAGCTCATATGGTACTATTATCTATGTCTGAGCTCATTCTTTTTATATGAATTGTCATTTGATTGCTCTTGTTATTATCGGATATATATATATGTGTTTTAACAACATTCTGTATTCATTCCATTATTGGATGTTTACAGTATGCTTTTCTTCTAATCATGCATGTATCGATGATATAAATGATAAGTGTAGCAATATTGTGTTAATCACTTTGTTTAACTATTTAAATAAAGTAATCTTTGAATGAATAAATATCTATGTTTATTTGATAGAGTCATCTATATGCCTGTCAATAGACAAAGATCATCAAACGCTACATTTCCAAAGAATAATAGTTCCCGGGATTAGTATTAGTTCTTTTATTTTTGCTGATAGATTAAGTTATTCACCTATCATTAGATTAGATAACCAATCACTCATCGACCCCTTTTATTCATTATTGGGAAACTGGTCCCATTATATCCATTCAGAGCCACCATCCCAAACGGAAAAGGAGCTATATTAAGGTCCGGACCGGGTTGTTATCGCCCAATGTTGATACAACGATTTTCGAGGCATCAACATTTTTGGCGCTAGAAGGAGGGCCATCCACTATGAATGGCGAGTAAGTCAAAACCTACAGACCATTCATAGAGTAAATCACCCTCCACCTCTCCTCAGACCTCTCGTTTGCACTCTGAAATATCAGTATCCAAACGAGAAGAGGAAGGATCAACTACTACTGCTCATCCTCATTATACTTCAGATCAGTTAAGCCCGGAGTCCCCTGAGTTTAGTCTATTATCCAGAAACTTCAAGGCTTCTCGATTTCACCTCCAAGATCTAAAGTATCACAAGGCAGTCAGAATTCGCAATTCCGCTTACCCCATCACCTTACCAGACTTCAAAGCGAAAAACTCGGCATTGAACCAACTGAGTTGCCTTTACCCCAAAGGAAAAGGATTAAAAAGAACATTGAAGGTTATGGTAGTGAAACCTTTTCTCCATCATCTTCCATCTCATCATCCCCAGTGCGAAGTCAAACACCCACTTCACCATTACATATTATTGTTCACCAAGGCACTTCACCTCCAACATCACAATCCTTTCAGTCTTCATTTCCACCTCCTCCCCAATCACCTGGAACACCACAGGAATCGTTGGTACTCCCAAAATGGCTCAAACACCATGGAGAAGTCCTGGTGCAGTCACTATGCCTGCACCTTTACATCCGTTACCCGATTATCCTGAGAAATGGTTACCAAAGTTCAATCCAGATGCTGGAACATTAGCTGAGGAACACATAAATAATTTCATTTTGTCAGTTAATTTGAAGGGAGTAACAAAAGAAGATGTTGTAGTTAGATTGTTCCCCTACACATTGCAAGGATCAGCAGGGTCTTGGTATTTTTCCTTGCCCTCTGGATCCATCACCAGTTGGAATGTCTTTCAGGAACAGTTTCTTACCAAATACGGTGATGATAGATCCTTGGCTACACTCATCAATGACCTTTCCAATCTAAGGATCGAGTCAAGAGAACCAATTAAGGAGTTTAACTCCCGATTTAACAAACTCTTGAACAAAATCCCTACTGATGATAAGCCAAGTGAACAAATTAGAAGCGAATGGTACATTACAGCCATACCCTCAAATATAGCCATTTTTGTAGATAGGGCTAAAATACCTACTTTGGCTGAAAACTTGAAAGAAGCCCTCGCTGTCGAAAAACGTGTAATCGCTTTGGAAAAGAAAGCTGCTCTAGAGGAACGGAAATCCAAAAAAGTGTCTTTCAGGGATGATTCAAAGAAGAAAATCACCAAAGATCCATACGACATGGAGGGCCTTCAAAAGTTCCTCAAAACCATGTCAAATGAAATGGTTGAGATTAAGAAGCAAGTAGCAGAATCCTCAACAAAGAAACCTTACAGGAATTTTAAGAAGCCTGAGTCCAAGCCTCCAAATGTTATATCCTATGCAGATTCAGACCCTGAGGAAGAAGAAGAAGAAGAAACAATTACACCATCCGATGAATTAGAAGAAGAGGAAGTCGTTGAATGCCATGGAATGTGGGACTTTATACTGCCTAACTCCGATACTGAAGCCGAACAAGAAGCCCTTCCTGTGACTACCAGGAGTAAAAGTACTCCTGAACCTGTTCAGGCTAATTCAAAGAAAAGGAGTGCAAGTACCAATACTACAAAGGAAAAGGTACCCACAAGGAAGCCAGCCGCAACAGTATCTCAAAATCAACCGTCATCCTCCAATATACCTACATCATCTAAGACATTGGTAGTATCCAATTCAATGGACTATAATATTGTTGATGATATGAAAAGTTCTAAGGCAAACATCACCATGTTTGAAATCAGTAAATTAAAACATCAACAAAAATTGCTTCTCAAAGAACTCAATGCAGTTCTTTCTTGGCCTCTTCCTAGTACTAAAGCTGCAAGCGATTCAGGACAACCACCTTCTGGTAGAGTTGAGGCAACGGATACAATTCTAATTGGAGATAGATCAAATTCCCATACCCCTCCTTTCCTCTTAACGTACAAAATTTACAATCGAAATCTACATAATTGCTTGATTGACTCTGGGGCATCATCCAATATAATGCCAGCTTCAGTTTGTTCTAAACTGAACATAGAACCTCAGAAGTCTTCAATTCACATTGTGAAGTTAGATAGAACTAAAGTCCAGGTTTTAGGGGAAATAAACTCTGTTACAATCAGGTTATCGGCTGATCCACGAGTGGTTCAAAGGATTGATATCTTAATCGCCGATATACCTGAGTTCTATGGTTTAATTTTAATCAGGGATTGGTCAGAAAAACTCCATGGGTATATTTCCACCGATTGGTCCCATATGTGGCTTCCCTAAAGGGTAAGCCGAATCAAATAAAAATCGGTCGGGAGAAACACATGACCCACACTGTTACAGAGTTCGAACAAGAGAATCAACCAGTTGCATTTAACAACAATATTTTAGGAAACTATTCTTCTGAATCATTCTTTGGCAATTATATTGCCCAACCATCTCCTTTCTCGGTAAACAATTTCACATCACAAATCGAAATTTTTTCACAAATTGACAGGTCTAGATGTGTTAATGTTACTGAGAATTTTGTAAATAAGATTGTAGATAATTCTTTATTTTGGTCTTTATATTTTGATGGGTCCAAGTCTAGCGAAGGATCAGGAGCAGGATGTATTTTGGTTAGCCCACAGGGAGAAAAAACAATGTTGTCCTGTAGGCTAGAGTTTGAATGCACGAATAATACAACTGAGTACGAAGCCTTAGTCCAAGGACTATATAAAGCGATTGGCCTCAAGGTACAATATTTGAAAGTGTTTGGATATTCTGAGATCATTGTTAAGCAGGTAAGGAATACAATTCATTATCTTTCTAACCATCTCAAACACTATCAGTCGCTGTTATAGGAACTCACCTCCCACTTTTGGCATTCAATATTTCTTCCATTCCCAGGTCTCAAAATTCAACAGCCGACTTGCTAGCCAATGTCACTTCCAAGATCCTACCTTCTGAAGATTATAGCCCAGATAGATTTTCAGTAGAATTGCTTTTTAGGCCATCAATTCCTAACAATGTCACTAATTGGAGAGTATTCAACCACGATGAAGACATTTTACAGTTTTTAACCTCCGAAAAATCCTATGATGATCAAATCATTGAGGAAAATGATCACGATATTCAAATGCGAGGTAAACACGAGGAAAATTCAATCCCAAAACCTGTAGTGAAGCTTGAGGATCTTTACGATATTAAAGACAGGTTTAAACCTGTAGCCAATACAAAGCTCCAATGTTCTACCTTAAGGTTTGAATTGATAAACATTGTCACTGTGAAAACTCCTCAAAACATTAATTTAGGATTAGGACTTTCCGTGGAAGAAAAGGAAGCATTCATTAGACTGTTATGGAAAAATAAACATGTTTTTTCTTGGAAATATGACGATCTAAAAACATATGATACATCCATCATCCAGCATACCATTCCAATGCTTCCCGAACAGAAACCAGTCCAACAGAAGTTGAGAAAAATACATTCAAACTTAGAGAGTCAAATAAAATCAGAACTCAATAAACTCTTGAAAGCTAAGATTATTTTTCCTGTTCAACACTCAAACTGGGTCTCCAATATGGTGCCAGTCAGAAAGAAAAATGGCGACATTAGGATTTGTATCGATTTCAGAAATTTGAATAAGGCGAGCTTAAACGATAATTTCCCATTACCCACTATGGAGCAGATACTTCAATCAGTGGCAGGCTCTGAGTTAATGTCCTTTTTGGACAGTTTTTCAGGATATAACCAAATTTTGGTCCATCCTGATGACCGACTCAAAACCACATTCAGAATAAAATGGGGAACGTATGCATATCAGAAAATGCCTTTCAGACTTATTAATGCAGGAGAAACGTTCGAAAGAGCGATGGATATAGCTTTTAAAGGGTTGATTAATAAAACAGTAGTCGTCTACTTAGAAGATATTACTATATTTTCTAAAGAGAGATCCAATCATTTGCATGATTTAAATCAAATCTTTCAACGCTGCAAGAGATATGGTATTTCACTTAACCCTAAAAAATCCTTCTTCGCTCTTGGTCAAGGAAAGCTCTTAGGCTTTGTTGTTTCTAAAGATGGCATTTATATCGATCCAGACAGGATCAAAGAAATCTCTGAAATCCCTTTTCCTCATAATAAAAAATCCATTCAGTCATTTTTAGGCCAAATCAATTTTGTTAAAAGGTTCGTTCCAGACTTTTCTCAAATCATTTTGCCACTTCAGACTATGATTAAGAAAAATTCAGTCTTTAGATGGGGATCGGCAAAAAAAGAAGCGTTTGATTTGATCAAACAATCAATAATCAATGCCCCCGCTTTAAATACTCCTAATTTTTCTAATCATTTCACATTGTATACTATCGCATCCGATTTGTCTTATGCAGCAGTAGTCACATAGATCAACAATCACAATTTGGAAGCACCCATTTCATTCTATAGTTAAAATCTTCAGGGTGCTGAATTGAATTACTTCGAAGTAGAAAAGCAAGCCTTTGCTGTATATAAAGCTGTCAGACATTATAGACCCTTCCTTTTAAAAGCTCATACAAAAGTTATAGTTCCTTTCCCTTCAGTAAGGCAACTATTAATCCAAAGGGAATTGGGTGAAAAAAGGGCAAATTGGATTACAGCACTTCAAGAGTACGACTTAGAAATTAAACCAACAAAGATTGTTAAAGGCCAAGGTTTTTGCAGGTTATTGGCAGGAGCATCTCACATTCAAGAATCAGGTGATACAGATCAAACCGAAGAGATCAACCAGATAAGTATTGCTGACTCTGGATCACAATATGCTGACTTAATATTTTATTTGAAAAATGGACATGCACCTCCTAACCTGTCTTACAAAAACAAAAGGGCCATTAGATTGAAAGATTTTTTTTTTACAATTATTGATGATGTGCTTTTTAGGCAAAACTATGATTCAATTTTATTAAGATGCCTAGAAAAACCTGAAGCACAAAAGGTTTTGCAGGAACTACATGATGGACCGGCAGGAGGACACTTTGGAGTTGATACAACAGCTCACAAAATCATTCATGCTAGATATTATTTGCCCACTCTGTTTAGAGATGCTCATGAATATGTAAGGAAATGCCGAAATTGTCAAACTTCTAGTGGAAGACAAAGAAAACCAGCTTTCCCTTTGCAACCAGTCAACATTGAACAACCATTTGAGCAATGGGGATTGGACATCATTGGAGAAATTACTCCACATTCTTCCAAACAGCATAAGTATATCCTTACCGCTACTGATTATTTTACCAAGTGGGTTGAAGAAATTCCTTTAAAGACAACCAATTCTGAAGCAATTATTGAATTCATAGACCAAATCATCATTACCAGGTTTGGTGTCCCAAATGCTCTTGTTTTTGATAATGCATATTACTTCTCAGGAAATGCTATGTTTGATTTCGCTATTAAAAGAGGATTTAAACTGAAATATTCTGCTAATTATTATCCCCAGGGTAATGGTTTAGCAAAATCTACAAATAAAAATCTGATTAAAATTATGAAGCGAACTATCGAACAGAATCATAAAAATTGGTACAAATATTTAATATTTGCATTATGGGCTGATAGGTTAACGCAAAAGGCTTCCATAGGTTCTTCCCCGTTTAATCTTGTGTATGGAAAAGAAGAAGTTCTACCAACAAATCTTGTCCTTCCTTCTCTAGCCCTAGTTCAGTTTATTGAAGAAAGCCCTTCTTCTTCTATACAACTTAGACATGACCAAATTTTAAAATTAGAAGAAGAAAGAGAGAAAGCCAAGGTTATTCATGCGAAACATCAACAAATCATCAATTCATCCTTTGATTTAGTCTCATCCGGTTCAAAACAATTTCAAGTCGGTGATTTAGTTCTGAAATGGGACAAAGCCCATGAAGATAAGGGAAAACACACCAAGTTTCAGAAGATGTGGCTCGGGCCATTTCAAATCTGTGAAAATATAGGCCATTCGACCTTCATATTACAAGATTTATTAGGTTCGAGAGATTCTCTCCCTGTTAATGGCCTTATCTTAAAGAAATTCTTCAATTGAGGAGGTAACCCCTTCTCCTTTTAATAGAATTTTGTAGTTTGTAGGACCATTAGAAAATAAAGTTGTGGGGTATCTTCCATTGACCTTTGTTGTACTTAAGAGTTGCTCAAAACAAGTAGTGTTGATATTTACTTTTAAA
>APFE031624032.1:782-41448 GCA_000404065.3 Pinus taeda
ACCCAGCATCATCCTCCAGCTAAGAAGCCCTTCTTCACCTCAAGCAAAGCTTAGATCACCCAACACTATGAATGTACACCAGAAAACCAACAGAGCTTCTCTATAAGATACAAAATTTCAGCCTCTGGATCTTTGTGATGAGGGATCCATATATAGATGATTACAGAGAGGTGAGTCATCTTCTGGGATCTTGATTAGTGTCTTCTCTGTGATAGTCCCTACTTCCACTTGGAGAATGATGATCTCTTACTCATCCCTGGTCTAAAATAGAGAGGCAAGTGTTAGAGGGGAAGCTTCTAGAAGATTCCATGATCTTCCACCTTGCATTTTGGTCCCTGCCATTTGTCCATTCCTAACCATCACACCCTACAGAGGAGCAAATCAGTATGCATCTCACCTTGTACACTAGGAAGGTGATATGCATCGCACCCTCTGCATTGAGCTTTCAGTATGGTCCATTTTTGACCATTTATGAGTAGTTTTTAGTGGAGAACTTCTGGGAGATGATGTAATCAGCTAACCTTGGTCCTTTAGGCAGTGAAGCAACACTTTTAGGGACTTAGGAGCCCTTAGTTTATGGACATTTGTGATTGGGGTTGAAGTGCCCAAAAATGTCTATAACACAATGGGCCAAATACCATATTTACAAAAGAGGTATGGTAAATTAATAAAAATATAACTAAACGAGAGATATGGTAAACAAATAAAACATCTTTTTATTTTTTCTCTATAAGTCACCTTATATTTACGAACATACGAGGGTGTAAATATAAAAATATAAATAAAGTGGAGGTATAGTAAATAAATAAAACCTCTTTTTATACTTGCTCCAAAGGTATGGTAAATAAATATAAATATAACTAAACTAGAGGTATGTTAAATAAATAAAACCTCTTTTTATATTTAGTCCATAACCCTATTTATATTTAAGAAGGCTCAAAAAAGAGGTTTTATTTAAGTGAATCCTATGGGCCAAATACCATATTTATAAAAGAGTTATGCTAAATTAATAATAATATAAATAAATGGGAGGTATAGTAAATAAATAAAACATTTTTTTATATTTACTTCATAAGTCACCTTATACTTACAAACACCCAAAAAATGCGTTATATTTTATTTTGGTGAATGTTATGGGCCAAATACCATGGGCCAAATTATTATTAATACCATGCAAGAAACATTATTGACCCTAATATGAGTATTAATAAAAAAAAAATGGCACATGGTATTGGCCCATCGTATTCACGTGGAATGTTTCCTATTTAAAGGGGGGAATTAAATCAACATAGATCCATTTTTACTCTGGATCTACTAAGCCCCGAGAGGGATCAAATAGCGTGATATGCAATCTAGCATAGAGTGAAAAATATTTGATCCCTCTTGGGGCTTCGTAGATCAAAAGTAAAAATGGATCTTGTAATTTAATGTCACTTAAACATTTTAACTTTCTTAAAATAATAATAATAAAAAACAATTATTAATTTTATTAATTTTTATAAATTACTAATAGTAGTTTTTAAGCTCTAGGTTTATGGTAACCCATGGTAATACCATGTTATTCATGTGAGCATAGACTATTTAAAGCGGAAATTATATCAGCTTAGATCATCTTAATTGTAAAAAACATCTTAATATGAATGGTTACAGCTACATTTAGTCACTTCACAAAATTTAGTAAAAAAATAGCAATATCTCCATTAATATTGGTTTTTTGATTTAACAAAAAAAAATTCAAAACAATGAAATTGTATCACTCTTTCTGCATAACCCTCGTAGAAGAGAGATAGTTGCTGCCTAGATTTCATGCCATTTTTCAAACCTTCTCAATATGATATCTTCATGAAAAAGTTAAGATACTGATGTTGGATTAGTTGTTTGAAAAATATGTTGGTTTGTAGAACCTTTCATCTTCTCTGTTATTCTTAGTTTGTCATAATGATCTATAAGGGTTGGGCCATTGCACCATATTGTCTTAAAAGGTGGAGATTGTGCACCAAAAAGGAAATTAATCCACAAGTTACAACGCTATTAAAAATTTGCAAGATGTATGAAGGTAGTTAATTATGCTGATAAGCAATTTAGATTGGGAGAGACGTAATTAAATTTTATTATTTAACTAAATATGTCCAATTAAAATAATAATAAATCTACATTTATATATTTATATAATGATTGGAAGCCTTCTGACAATAGTCTTTCCATTAGATCCCCTTCAGGCCTTTGGGATACCTACTACTTTCTTATAGTATATAGTTGGGGCTTTCTACTTGTTGGTAGGTTGGGGTAAACAAACTTGCTAGTTTTTTTTTTTTAATCTCGTAGTTGGAGTCTATGGAATAAGAAAGAAATTTGATAGCTTGAAAAAAGTGGTAGAGAAAAGATTAATCTCTGCTACCTTGACAGAACTAGTGGTCAAGATCAACACCTACAAGAAATTTGTTGTGGAATATTATCAAAACTAATAGAATGATATGAAAGAGTGTATAGTAAGAACCTTGACAAACACGACCACTGAATCTTTCAACATTGTTCGTAGGAAGAGAAAATTATGTTTCCTTTTTCCAAACATGGAGGTTAGTATACTACAATTTAATGAATATGTTTTCCTATTATCATATATGGTTTCATACTTTAACAAAAAATTCACCAAGACTTCACAATGTTTTATTGTTCAGTATGATATTTGCCAAGATCTTACAAGATTTTATAATACAGTGAAAGATTCGCCATGACTTTACATGAAAATATAATCTGGTGAGAGATTTAGTAAAAAAATTATATATACATATTATATTATTGATAAAATCGCCTTCCATTTTTCCTATGTATCATGGGGATTCGTCCATTTATTATACATATAAATTTAGGGTGGTTCTTAAAATTTTCCCTGGAGAAGATGGACGCAAAGTTGAAGATATCTACAACATTCCATCCATAGACGAATGGGCAGACAGAGGTAGTCCACGAGACTTTGCTGCAACTTATGAGGAGATACAACCAAAAGCATCGAAAGACCTGGGATAAAAATTTGGTATATATACAACATTCTTATAACAGAGTGGTCCACACTTCTATAGGAAATTCTACATTTGAGACTTGTTTTGGATATTTTCCACCTTCACCTTTGGATATTGCATATGGGAAATAAGGAGTGAGGGAATATCTTATAGGAGATGATTTAAGGGCTGAAAAAATTACAGATAATATCAGGCAGATCCATCTACCGGTACAAGAAATGCTGCAGAAGTCACAGTAGAAGTATAAGGCCAGACATGATTATCATAGAACAGAGAAATCATTCAAGGTGGGAGACACAAAGTATGGCTATAGTTGAACAAGGAGAGGTTGCAGGGACTTGGTAAGAAAATAAAGGTTCTAAGGTATGGTCCCTTTTCAATACTAGAAAAGGTGGGTGATAATGCTTATCGAATTAGTTTACTACCATATATGTGCAATTAATCAGTTGTGAATGTAGAGAATTTGAAACTCTATGAGCCTTCCTTGCTAGATCAGGAAGAGGAACAAGTCCTACCTTCTATGGAGGATTTTGCACCAGACGCTCAGGAAGAGTTGACAGAAGATAAAATTTTTTAGAATGGGTCTAGAACCATAAGACAAGGGCTACATGACCTTTGGGAGATTGAGTTCAATAGACAACTTCCAAGCAAAGGCAAATGGTACACCAGAGAGAAGGTGGAGGAAAAATTTCCTCACCTCATTTAGTAAACGATTTTGCGGAACACAAGCATCCAAAAATGGGGAGGTGTGATCTAAATTGGATATTGTTTTCATCCATCTCAATGCATTTGGAGTGGAAAAAATGGAGGAATCAATGCATGGGACAACTTTTACCGACGGGACACAATTTGGCGAAACGGGGTCTAAAACCTTGTGGGAACATTTTGAGGCATCATATGACATTTTTTTGGGGGTAAAGCTTTGTCACCTTTGTACATCATCTTTTCATGCTATTCTACACACATAAATCTTCCCAACAATGGAAGAAGCGTGTCAACCAGACTCTGTATGCAAAAGTTATACCGCTCAGAAGTTGGCATTCTTGTTTTTGCACCTATAGTTCAGGAGGATAACACGTCAGCCCCCATTGTTCATGGAAAAGGGGCTAGCCACATGTTTTTGATTTAAGAGACGTTAGAAGAGTCTATTTTGTAACTCTACTTAAGAGTAGGCTATCGAGTTGTGTTATGATCAGGCCACTAGGTGAAAGAGACATTCCATTCTTTTGAGAGCATTTTGTTCCATAGCTGAGCAAAGATACCTAGAAGAGATAGGAGGTAGAGCACACAAAGAGGATTTGTGCACTGTAGCAACCCATAGGCCATAGGCATCACTTCTTTGTACCTGCAGCCATATTTCAAGACACAAAAAGAAAGCGAAGCGGCCTCACCTTCTAGATGGGTTTTCTCCCGAAAGGATTTCCCAGAGAGCATATCTTGTGTCTTATATCTGTTGTGATGAACTATCCAGTGGAATATCCACAGCAATTTGCGGAACACATCGCTAGTTAGGATGCATGACTTGGATGCTTTGCTAGATAAATGTAACAACTATATAATTTTAAATTTATTTTAATAATATAATATTAAATATTAACTTTATCAAAAATACAGTAATGTATGATTTTGATTGAAAAAATTATTCCCAAAAATACAAGAAACAAATACAAGTAAATGACAAAAAACAAAATATAAGCAAATGAAGACAATTTCGGAAACCATCTTGTTTTTCAGTTTTCCCTTAAACACTTCCCCATCCTTTTCCCTTATGTCTCTAGTCATTTTTCCTTACAAAGAGTAATTGAGAGCATCAAAAAGAGGGGATTGAGAAAATGCCAAGAAGGATGATTATGAGAGCACTGAAAGTTCATCATTACAAAGGTATTCAAGGTTGATTTGTTTTAGCATAGCATTGTTTATTGTTTTATGTTATAATGGTTGCGATTGTGCTTTGAAAGGCTAATGTACCTATTGTCAAATTTCAAGTTTTCAAAATTTATAGAAAATGAGTATCAAATTTTTAATGTTTAGGTGAGAGACGCTTTCTAGTTCCATATAGATATTTTAATGTCTTGTAAACATTTTAACTTCACCAAAATAAAAAAAAAAATTAACAAATAACCTATAAATTAAGAATATATATATTATATATATTATCTATCTATATAATATTTATATTATTATTTATATATATATATATCTAATATTATATATATATATATTATTATATATATTATTATTATATATTTATAATATATTATATATTTTCAATTAACTATCCTAGATTTCATTTTAACTTTGGTTCTACGAGCGCCCTGGATCAAATCTCTTCAGATGCAAAATTTTTTTAGAGTGAAAAGATATTTGATCCCTCTCAGTGCTTGGTATATCTGAGGTTAAAATGGATCTAGGCAGATTAATAATGAAATTAATTAATAAAAGTATTGGTTGTATATTAATTATTTGACGAAATTTTACAAAATAATATAAAATTTAAGAAAAGAAAGAATATTGAAAAGTAGATGCATTTAAAAAAAAAATGAATAGATTCAAAATATAATGTTATCACTTTATTTCCTTGGCCACATAAATGATTAAAGGAGATGGGTTACAAAAAATTGGACATACATGCCCCTAACTAGATCTTAAATGAAACCTAGGTCATTTATAAGTGTCATCACTTATTTGAGTAGGGGTAATGCTTTATCATAGCCCACCTCAAGTCTCTTTGGGTGAGTCTACTTTTTCAACTAATGTTATGATGGATTAGATATTATATATTGATATTAAGAAATCTAGTTTTATAATTTTCAATAAGGACATTTGTTTGATACATTTTCACTTTTCAATATGGTAGGTGAGGATTTGTATTCAATGACAACATTCAATTAGCACATCCTCACCTTTCAATAGGGTAGGTGAGGATATGTGTTAAATGAAAACATTTGTTTGACACATTCTCACATTTTCAAAGGATAGGTAGGTAACGATGTATGTTTATATAGGAGTTTTACGTAATGATTGAGAAAGACCTTCATTTTGAACACTCTCACCACTTGAGAGAAGGTTTAAACATTTTATATTTTGGTTTTCCCCTATTTATCTTTACTAGAATCTAACTATCAATCTTTGTAAAAATTTCATATGGATTCAACATCTTAATATTCCTCTAATTGAATGTGACTATTTAATGTTAACATTTGATATATTTCATTCCATTTATCTAAATAATTCTAACTAAATTTCAGGTTTAAAATGTCAATTTTCCTTCCCATTATTTTAAGCCATTGAAAAAGGACTAAATCATAGCACACTTACACTATCTTTCAGCACCTAGCAGATTGGATGATGTGTAAATGAGTACATAAATGTGAACCATGGGGGGTGAGGGGATGCACTTGTGTGCACTTACCCCTATGATGGTAGGTGACAATGTGAATTTGAAGGCTTGATGGTGGTAAGGATAGTTGACTTGATGATGGATAATAACAAACTTGAAAACACTTTTTGAATATTTAATACTTTAATGTTATTATTTACATTAATTTTTTTTCATCTTAATAATACATGTAAATGAAGGAACTATTTCCTAGGGAATTTCTTGTTGATGTAGGACTTTTTCTCTACACTCCCCATTTCCTAGTAGGTGAGCAATTGGGAAATGGTTATAGGTAAGTCACTACAACACATTGAGTATATAAATTCACATCTTTATTACTCAAGTGGGTGTATGTCAGTCGGAGATGAGGATCTACATTTCTGTAGGCTAGTCCCATAGTGCATGAAAACACATTTCATTTTGCAAAAACTCATTGCTTGAGAGAATGAGTGGTGAACAAATGAGTACACAAATCATTAGCCTCACTCCAACACCTTCTTAAAAATAAATATACACAAATAAGCAATCATCTAACAATGTGTAATTAATATAAAAATAAAAGTGGAAAAATAATACTTAACTTCACTCTCATCCTCACACCATCTTATTATTCTACAACTAATATAAACTAATACTAATTTTGTAATTCTAAAATAAAACACTAATTTAACACACTTCACTCCCACTTTCACCCTCAACCCTCCACAAAGATAGATGATGAATATCTACCCTCATCTTTACTCACTATCTGATTACGCTATCATAGTGTGCAATTAATATAAAAATAAAAGTGGAAAAATAAATTAACTTCACTCTCATCCTCACACCATCTTATTATTCTACAACTAATATAAACTAATACTAATTTTGTAATAATAAAATAAAACACTAATTTAACACACTTCACTCCCACTTTCACCCTCAATACTCCACAAAGATAGACGGTGAATATCTACCCTCATCTTTACTCACTATCTGATTACACTATAACTCTTAACCCTTACATAAACAAACGGTGAATATCCACCATCACCCTTACTCACTAGGTGATTACACAATGAGTCGCTCTTAACTGTCACATAGGTGGATGGAGGGAAAGTGAGTACTCACACTCATAATCCATAGGCCCATAGGTGATTAAGTAATGGATGAAGTTACACATTTACATAAAACACTCATTTTTCTTGATGGCATAAAAGTGACAGGTGGGTGATTGAGTAATCGGTGAAATCGTACATTCATGTCACAATTTATAAACATATATTTTAATAATTGGGGGAGGAAGGACACATATTTTCAAACAATGGTAGATACCATTGTTGGCAATTATGACACAGGTTTGGCATAGGTTTGGCTCGATGACATAAGTGTTGTCCTTGATGGCAATTCACTCAAGAAGCAGATCACAAGTTCATGCTCTCAAAATAGTATAAAATGAGAGATCCGTAGGTTCCTGATTCACAAAGCTGCGGTCATCAGCGAGTTCCGCAGGTGTGCTGATCGAAAGGTGCAGACATGTTCGTAGGTGAACCAAACAAAAAGTGCGGACGTAAAATACACGCACTTTCATGCAGAGAGAAATGCGCGCATGTGGGTTGGTCCATGACATTTAGTCCGACAGCTTTTTATCCTATGGTTTTGGTCCGTGGTTTTTGCATCTAAAATATTAAACCCAGGTTTTGGATCCCTAGTATTGGATCTCTATGGTTTTGGACCATGGTTTGAGGAAGGCCTAGACTATAAAAAGGAAAGAAGATCACTTGGCTACACACAGACGTGTTGAGTATCTTAAGAAGAGAAAGATCTGAAATTCTGGTGATCGGTTGGTGACTTAATCAAGGAGAAACCTGCGCATTACAAGACAGATCTACTGATGGGTTGAGATCTCCTGGGCGCATAATCAGATCTGTAAATCTGATAATCTGGGGCATAATTGAAGTCTGAAAATTATCTATACCCAGAGGTTCGCAGGCTAGACACAGCGCAGGTGCGGAGGTCCGCAAGGTCAACATAGCGCAGGTGCGGCGGTCCACAGGGTCGACACAGTGCAGGTGCGGCGATCCGCAGGCTACATACAGTGTAGGTGTGGAGGTCCACAAGTTCAAGAACAGTGCAAGTGCGGAGACCCGTAGGCTCAACACAACGGAGGTGCGGATATTCGAAGGTTTCTATTGGTGAAGTTGCGGACTTTTCTTAAAATATGTTTTAGCTGATTTTGTCTATTACTGTAGTGTTCAGGGTTCTGAATAGGTGTCTGGTTGCTGTGTGCTGAGAAATTATTGGTTCAATATTCATACAAGAAACTTGGTTGATTGCAGATCTATTTGATGTTTGATTGATTCTCATGGATCCAGTCTGAAAATTTATGAAACGAGGTCCCTGGAAGAAAAGACAAGGTTGAGCCTTCAGTAGGTCAGCACCTACGTACTAGTACCTCAGCTAGTACAAGAGCTAAGGGGGTTGTAGCCCTCTTCCAGGAGAGTCTGGAGAATGAGAGAAGGTTGTAGCCTTCTGTAGGTTGAAGCCTACGTGCTGGTATAAGACTACACCGGTACAGAATCATTATAAAAGAAGTTTCTAATTGAAAGAAGATAGAGACATATTGCAGCAAGTGGTTTTCACCCACATTGGGTTTCCACCTTATATCTTGTGTTCTTTGGTGTGACTGTCTGCTCTATTTTTCCCTGTTTACTGTTATATGGTTCTGACACATACATTAATGATCAACATCTGAAGAATAAATTAAATTATATGTCTACAAGGTATATGTAAGATTCATTAGTCAGATCTGCAAATGTTTTTATAAAGTGAAAAAAAATTTGATAATATTGATTCACCCCCTCCCCCTCTCAGTATTATTTTCAATAATTGGTCTCAGAGTAGGTCCTTTAGGAAAAGCTTGATCACTTGAAGGAATATCTATCATCATGAGCTACTACAGAAAGGAAGCATCTATCAGGCAACTGATTTTTGATGGGAGAAACTTCGTCTATTGGAAGGTAAGAATCCTTGCCTATCTTCAATCTCTTGGTACATAAGTTTGGGATATTGTGGAAATAGGATACACATTTCCATCAGCAACTCCTACAGATTCAGCTGGTAAGAAGTAGTATGAAACAAATGCAAAAGCTGTCAATACTCTATTAGGAACTCTGTCTCAATAAGAATTCATCAAGGTTATGCAGCTAAAAAGCGCAAAAGAAATATGGGGCAAGATCGTTCTGAGCTATGAAGGAGATGAACAGGTAAAACGAGAAAAATTACAAACTCTTAGAATTTAATATGAAAGTCTCAGAATGCATAATTATGAAAGTGTGGCTAGATATTTCCTAGTATAGATGAGATCATAAATTGTATGAAAAACTTGGGTGAAGAAATAAAAGAAGTTATTGTGGTTGGAAAGGTTCTAAGATCTTTATCTCCCAAGTTTGACTCAAAAGTTTCTGCCATAGAAGAAAAGCAGAATCTACAAAACCTTACCATTTCAGAGCTACATGGAATTCTAACTACTTATGAAATGAGAAAAGGAGGACCATCAGACAGGAGAGAAGCTGCATTCAAGGCTTCAGGAAAAGGAGATTACTATGAGTCAGGACATATGTCAGAAGAAGAGGAAGAATCAAATTTTGTCAAGAACCTTCAACATGGAATTGGAAGATTCAGAGGTAAACTGGACAAAGGTAAGGAACTTGTTAGATGGAACAGAAAATAGAATGTAAATAAGAAGAGCTATTACACGCATGAAGATAGTGATGGATTGCCAAATAGTGATGAAGATGAACAAGGTAATGATAATATACTTTTGATGGCTTTTGAAGATGATGATTTCTTGGATGCTATAAATGAAGAAGGTCTTTATGAAGAAATTTCTAAGCTTAAAGTGTGTTTAGATGAAAAGAATATGATTATAGATACTCTAACATTCCAACTTGCTGAAAAAGATAAACACAATGAAGAGTTAGAATGTGAAATTGTGGGACTTAGAAAAGAAAGTGAGAAAACAAAAGCCCTTAATCTCAAATTTGCTAAAGGATCTAAAACTTTAGATGATATTATCAGAGTGCAGCGTTCTCCTCTAATCAAGACAGGTCTCGGATATTTCGAAGAAGCATCTCAAGCTCAGAAGCAAGCACAGAAGCCATCCACCTCCAAAACTTATCTTGATGCAGCAAGGAGAAGTGAACAAGTTGACAATCGACAACAAAAGCATAATGCAAATTATCGAGTCAATCGGGGGCAATCTAATTCAAGGATGAACAGAAGCTTCAATTGACCACAGGTAAATCATTATGGCTCAGGAATGGATGTCAATGGAAACTATAGTCATATGGTTGGTAGATTTGATAATCGCAGGAATTTCTTCAATGGCCAATGTTTCTCTTGTCATAACTTTGGTCATAAAGTTGCTCAATGTGTTGCCTATAAGACCATCATGACTAGGGAAGATCAAAGAAAAAGGAGTATGATAGGAATAATGAAAAGAACCTACAATAACTTCTCTGCTCTTGAAAATGAAATGGAATGTTCTATCTATAACAATTTTGGTCATGAAGACTCTGAATGCAGAAGCAAGTTTCGACAAACAACTCAGAAGGAGCCAGCTTCATTGGGTTCCAAAACATGGAAAAAGAAAGAACTGCAAACAGAAAGATGTGGGATAGCCTTATATGCTGAAGGAAGGAAAATCAATGGTACATTGACAGTGGATGCTCAAAACATATGACAGGTGATAAAGAAAAACTTCAGCCATATACTGCCTTAGAAAGGGAAAAGAAGGTCTCATTTGGAAATGACACCCCCGCATTCATAAAAGGTAAAGGTTCTGCTCGTTTGAAAAATAAGATCAAAGCTGGAAATGTTATGTATGTTGATGGCTTAAAGCATAATCTATTGAGTGTCAGTCAAATGTGCGATCAAGGAACTGAGGTAATATTTCGATCAAATGGATGTATTGTCCGTGAGCTTGACACAGGAAAAACAGTGATCAATGGCATAAGAACTCCAAATAATTTATACATATTCAAAGAAGGAGAACAACAATGCTATCTAAGCAAGAATGATGAACACTGGCTATGGCATAGTAGATTGGGGCATCTTAGCTTCTCTCAGATAAGGAAAGCATGCAAATATAAGGCAATTCGTAATCTTCCTGACATCAGAACTCCAGACAATACAATATGCAAATCATGTCAATTTGATAAGCAAACCAGAACTAATTTCCCTAAGAAGGAAGGATTAGCTAGCAGGCCACTTGAACTGGTCCACACTGATATATGTGGTCCAACTAGGAAGAGGTCACCTCGAGGAGAAGAGTATTTCATATTGTTCATTGATGACTTTTTGAGGATGTGTTGGATAGGACTCATGAAGTATAAAGATGAAGCTTTCGAAAAGTTCAATTCATTCAAAGCTTTGGTTGAAAACGAATCAGATCGTAGAATCAAATGCCTCAGATCTGATCGAGGAAGGGAATTTAACTCAGATGAATGTTTCGATTTTTGTGAAGAACATGGAATATGAAGGGAATTTTCGGCTGCAAGGACTCCTCAGCAAAATGGAGTAGTGGAAAGGATGAACATAATGGTTCAAAAAATGGCTCGTGCTATGATTGACGAGTCTGGAACTCCCACAACCTTCTCGGGTGAAGTCGCATTTGCCGCTATTACTATTCTCAACAAGACAAATGTCTGGGTAAACAACACTCAAAATCCTCATGAACTTTGGTACGGTAAGACTCCCACAGTAAAATACTTCAAAATTTTTGGAAGCAGATGCAACATTGAAAGGACTGATGAAAATCTTGGCATGTTTGAACCTAGACCAGATGAAGGCATTTTACTTGGCTACTCTCCCCAGAACAAAGCTTACAAATGTTACAATAAAATACTTGGTAAAATTGTTGAAAGCATTGATATAGTGGTTGATGAAGAACGAAGCACTCCTAGGCAGGTAAAATCTAAATATTTTGAAGATGGCGAAGAATATTTGTCAACATCAAATCAGATTCATGACAAAGAAGAAACCCATGAGGCACCAGAAGAACAAATAAGGATAGAAGAAAAGACTCCATCCAGATATGTTCAGAAGAATCATCCAGAATCTCAAATTTTGGGGCAGAAAGAGGCATGTGTACAAACAAGAAGAACCATTTCAGAAAATTCAAGCTATCTAGCATTGCTCTCCTCCACTGAACCACAAAATGTAAGAGAGGCTTGCAAAGATGAATGTTGGGTCAAGGCCATGGAGGAAGAACTTGAGCAGATTGAAAAGAAATAACCTTGGGAGTTGGTTCCTAGACCAAAAGATAAGAATGTCATAGGGACAAAATGGATTTTCAAAAATAAGCTGAATGAAAATGGGGATGTGGTTAGAAAAAAGGCAAGACTTGTGTGTAAAGGTTATGCACAACAAGAAGGCATAGACTTTGAAGAAACTTTTGCTCCAGTTGCCAGACATGAGGCTATAAGAATGTTCCTTGCTCTCTCTAGCTTTCAGAAGTTCAAAGTATTTCAAATGGACGTGAAATCTGACTTTCTGAATGGAGACTTAAATGAAGAAGTATATATTGAACAACCAAATGGGTTTATCCTTGGAAATTATCCAAAACTTGTATGCAGACTCAAAAAGGCTCTTTATGGCCTTACACAGGCTCCAAGGGCGTGGTATTATCGGTTGGTTAAGTACCTCCATGAACAAGGTTTTATAAAAGGATCAACTAATAGCAATCTCTATATAAAATTTGAAAATGATAAGTTGATGATACTTGTTGTGTATGTTGATGATATCATCTTTGGTAGCAATGAAGAAGATTGGAGTCAAAATTTTGCCTTGGTGATGTAGAAAGAGTTTGAAATGTCTATGCTTGGTGAGCTCACATATTTTCTTGGTTTACAAGTCCAACAAAATAAAGATGGCATTTTTCTATTACAAACCAAATATCTCAAGCAGATCTTGAAGAAATATGGGATGGAGGATTCGAAACCAGTATGTACCCCGATGGTGACAAGATGCAACCTCAATGCAAATGATGAATCGGCAGCGGTACATCAACGAACCTATAGATCCATGATTGGTAGTCTGCTCTATCTAACAGGTAGCCAACCAGATATTATGCATGTAGTAGGGATAGTTGGAAGGTTTCAGGCAAATCCAAAGGAAACTCATCTTCAGTCCATTAAGAGAATTTTCAAGTATCTTCAAGGGACTCAAAACTATGGTTTATGGTATCCTAGAGATACAGATCTCACACTTCATGCTTATACAGATGCAGATTAGGCAGGAAGTGTGGATGACAGGAAAAGCACTAGTGGTGGTGCATTCTTCATGGGTCCTAGATTAGTATCCTGGTCCAGCAAGAAATAAATCTCTATTGCATTATCTATAGATGAAGCAGAATATGTAGGTGCGACATCTTGTTGCACACAACTCCTTTGGATGATGCAAACATTACAAGATCTTCAAATCACTTGTACTCCACCTATCTCCATTTTCTGTGATAACACAAGTGCAATCAGTATTTCAAAGAATCATGTCATGCATTCAAAGAATAAGCACATACCGATCAAGTATCATTTTCTCCGATAGCATGTGCTTGAGAAAAAGGTCAAATTGGAGTATGTTCCCTCTAAGGAACAAATTGCTGATATTCTCACCAAACCACTGCCTAGGGAAACCTTTGAATACCTCAGACAAAATATGGGGGTAGTTGATGCATCATCTTGCTATTGAATCTTATCTATTTCAGAGATTGTTTCATATGGGGTATACACGTACATACGCTGGTTTATGTGGGTTCAATCGACTTGAAGAAAAGCAAGGATGAGAAGAGTCCTATATGGGTCTGTCAGAGACCATCTGACACAGGTTCAGGGGGAGCATATATTCTTCTAATAATGCATTGTTGGCATTATCGTAGAAGACCTTGGTTGAATTATCCAGTTGGTTTGATGTCAGGAGGAGCAAGTGCAGAAGGAGAGCATGGATACTGATATATGATTGACAATAGTTGCTGATATTATGTCTTATATTTATTTTTTCAAGGTCATGTAACGAGCTGTCTTGGTTTCCCCATTATCCCTGGGATGGATAATGTAATGTGCTTATTATATCATGTATCCCCTCTTGGTTGGGAGTCGTATGTATGAAGTCTTTGGTGATAGGAAGGTTAGTTATGATGTATTAAGACAGATTTCTTTTGTAGAACATCTTCTTGCAGATCTTGCCTATATGTTAGGGGGAGCTTGGACAGCACAGCAAAGCACAGATTTCAGCATGTACTCAGGGGGAGGATAACCCTTTGCCCTTGATGTCAAAGGGGGAGGAAATACCATGACCTTGAGTGACCTTGGGTTGCCATCAAGTCCAAAGGGGGAGATTGTTTACATTATGACACAAGTTTGGCTCAGGTTTGGCTCGATGACATAAGTGTTGTCCTTGATGGCAACTCACTCAAGTAGCAGATCACAAGTTCAGGCTCTCAAAATAGTAGAAAATGAGAGATCCACAGGTTCCTGATTCACAAAGCTGCGGTCATCAGCGGGTTCCGCGGGTGTGCTGATCAAGAGGTGTGGACATGTTTGCATGTGAACCAAACAAAAAGTGTGTACATAAAGTACACACACTTTCATGCAGAGAGAAATGCGTGCATGTCGGCTGGTCCATGGTATTTAGTCCGACAGTTTTTGATCCTATGGTTTTGGTTCGTGGTTTTTACATCTAAAATATTGAACCCAGGTTTTGGGTCCCTAGTATTGGATCTCTATGGTTTTGGACAATGGTTTGAGGAAGGCCTAGACTATAAAAAGGAAAGGAGATCATTTGGCTGCATACATACGTGTTGAATATCTTAAGAAGAGAAAGATCTGAAATTCTAGTGATCGGTTGGTGACTGAATCAAGGAGAAACATGAGCATTACAAGACGGATCTACTGATGGGTCGAGATCTCCTTAGCGCATCATCAGATCTGTAAATCTGATAGTCTGGGGTATAATTGAATTCTGAAAATTATCTAGCGTAGGTGCGGAGGTCTGCAGGGTCAACACAGCACAGGTGCGGCGGTCCGCAGGGTTGACACAGCACAGGTGCGGCAGTATGTAGGCTACATATAGTGCAAGTGTGGAGGTCTGTAGGTTCGAGAACAACGTAGGTGCGGAGACCCGCAAGCTCAACACATCGGAGGTGTGGATATCCGCAAGTTTCTATTGGTGAAGTTGTAGAATTTTCTTAAAATATGTTTTAGCTACTTTTGTCTATTACTACAGTGTTCAGGGTTCTTAATAGGTGTCTGGTTGTTGTTTGCTGATAAATTATTGATTCAGTATTCATACAAGAAAGTTGGTTGATTGCAGATCTATTTGATGTTTGATTGATTCTCGTGGATACAGTCTGAAAATTTATGAAATGAGGTCCCTGGAAGAAAAGAGAAGGTTGAAGGCTTCAGTAGGTTAGCACCTACGTACTAGTACCTCAGCTAGTACAAGAGCTAAGGGGGTTGTAGCTCCCTTCCAGGAGAGTCTGGAGAACGAGAGAAGGTTGTAGCCTTCTGTAGGTTGAAGCCTACGTGCTGGTATAAGACTGCACCAGTACAGAATCATTGTAAAAGAAGTTTCTAATTGAATGAAGATAGAGACATATTGCAGTAGGTGGTTTTCACCCACATTAGGTTTCCACCTTATATCTTGTGTTCTTTGGTGTGACTGTCTGCTCTATTTTTCCCTGTTTACTGTTATATGGTTCTAACACACAGATTAATGATCAACATCTGAAGAATAAATTAAATTATAAGTCTGGAAGGTATACGCAAGATTCATTAGTCAGATCTGCAAATGTGTGTATAAAGTGAAGAAGAATTTGGTAACACTGATTCACCCCCCCCCCCGCCCTCTCAGTATTATTTTCAACAACAATGTAACAAGTGAATAGGATAACTAGGAAGATGGCATGATGAAAGTAGTAAACCATTTTATAGGAACTAGTTTATTAAGTAATGTATTCTTATATTTTAAAGGAATGCCTAAACATATTTTCATTAATAACCAGATATTGAGATATGATGTGGGGATTCCTCCTCCTCATATGATGAAGGCCCTTACCACCCATAAAGTTCACAACAACACCATCATGTTTACCCATGATATTTTATATACACATTCACTTTACTAATTAATAATAAAATGCAAAATATATATAGCTTTATAACAATGTGTAATACTAGAAATTTCCCTTAAAGGTGGAAAGGTAAATTGAAGGAATGTAATATTTGGGAATATCATCTAAAACAAGAGTGCCTTAGTGAAATTCCCTTTCTTGTATTATTCATTTCCAACATTCTTCATATCCCTTGTCTTTTCAATCAACATATATGGAATAATGATATGTAGTCATTCCTAGCTTCTTCAACCAATATTATAAAAGAGGTCAAAATTATATCTTCCTCAACTCAATCTTTTAATGAACCTGGCCATAAGTTTTTTAACATATAAAGTTTTTTTTTTTTTTTTGAGAAATGTGAGGAACTTGAAATAGAATGGCACATAAGATTGCTTTGAAATAAAAAAACATTAATGTACCATTAAAATAATGTAAATGTTTAGTATTATCTAAGGTATTTCAAATTTATTTCTTCATCACTCAATTTTCCAACTTGACATAATAATTGTTAATAATTAATGCAATCTAATAAATAAATTAACTTATTTTCCATTTGAACATTGTAGTCACAACTACACATTAGCATGTTATCCATTAGGAGGATTTTGCTAAAAACATCGACAAATAATGATGTTTTTTAAAAGTTATTATTGGCCCCAAAATACTCTAATTTGATTTATTATTTGAGATGATATGTCGCTCACCTAAATTTAAGATCAAAGCTCTGGAATTGGTAAAATTCTCAGCATGAAATCGAAAGTCTAAAATATAATAGAAACTAAACCTTCTTGAATGAAATAATAAAAAAATGCAGGTACGAAACATTTGAAAATGCTTCACACAAAAAGGAAAGCACTTTATCCAAAAGTAGAAAAAATTCAAGAAAATTTTCTTCAGCAAATCCTTGGAATGAGGAGTCTCATTTGCTCAGCATCCTTGACTCGAAGAACTATAAGAAAAAGGATTTAGAAAAGGAACAAATTCCTAAATCCATCTCATCAAAACTAGTAGTTCTTTACCCTAGCACTTTTCATTTCACAATTAAGGTAGTTCTTTACCATATCACCTCACTTTTCACAATGAGGACAATTCTTTATCCTAGCACCTGGCATTTTAGAACGGAGTTATTTACCCTAGCACCTGCAATTTCAGAATGGAGTTCTTTAGCCTAGCACCTGACATTTTATAATGGATTTATTTACTAAGAATGAACTTCCTTACCCTAGGAGAGGCTGGGAATGGATCATTGAATCAACCTTGATTGCACATTTGACATTTTCTCATTCATGAACTTTCTTGCAAAGATGTTTTCACAAGTGGAAACACCTTTGAAGTATTTTTTCTCTTTAAATTTCAATAATACTAGTCAGGTTTCTCATAATATCATAGGTTTAGAATCTTATTTCAAAAAATTTCATGTTGAACAAGTTCCACTTAATGGATAATCATTGTAGTTAAGTGTTATTGTGCAATATACCTTTTCAATTTGTGTATTAAAAAAGTTGTTCTTTCCTTTTGGGGTGGATAATTTTTTTCTTAGTAACAAAGTACAAGCATTATCTCATTGGAATGGGTTGACCATAATGTCATGATGAAAATGGCCATTGGACTGGAGTGCATTGGTTATCTAGGCAGATGAAAAATCATAAGTATAGTATGGATTATGGAATCGCCTCATAGCGTATGGATTGTAGAATTTCCTCATATCTCTCACCTAGTCTTTCATATGCGCCATTTTGTCATAGAGAATGTTATTGATCGATTATCCTGAGTGGAGTCTTATTGTTCCTTTGCATGTTTCAGTGCAATTTCTATAGTTATGAAATTTTATTATTATGTCATTGCATAATATCGATGTCGAAGATCCAAACCTTGAAGCACCTGTTGTAGAAGTTAAAACTCTAGGACCATAGAGTAATGAGTTGTAAGCATCATTGACTGTATCAGTTTGTGAGTATCATAGCTCCCTGTATCATTTTAACCATGCTTACCCCAAAACCTAATGATTGAATGTTTTATTCTAGATTGTCACACAATTTACACAGGGAGCAACTGTCAAAAACCCAAGTGCATTACAGAATGAATTACTCTGTGTAGGTTGAATATTCTAATGTCCTCGTGGATTAGACACATACATATATTTGAAGGTCATCTATTACAATCTCCTCATGGCTCAGATAAATATAGATCTCAAGAAAAGAAGGAAACACGCACATGTGGAGAAACAATGGCTCGATCTAAAACAATGATGATGGTGTGATTCCTTCTTTCATGTTTCTTAGTGTCATACATGGTGCAAGCTCCTTCAACCTCTCCCACAAAATCACCCACAACACCAAATCCCACTGTTGTCTCTCCTCTTCATCCAGATTCTCTCATTTTTCGGAATTAACCAAGATATTTTACTTTTGTGATGTTAGCAGAATTTCATGTGAAAATGTATGCTAAACCACATGTGCATACTTCTAAAGAAGAGGAAACATAATGACAACCATCCAATCAAGAACATAAACCATATTAATAGAGTTCATCCAGTGTGGGCTACGTCTTTGGGCCTCGTGTCAAGAGTGGGGTGGCCTGTTCATTAAATGTTGCAAGATGATGATGATGTACATGGTACATTGTTTGCCATTACAAGGATAAACACCCTCAACTAGAGTGGCATGTCTCTCCACTTGAGGTTCTCCTATAGTAACTCTCACTCATATGGACCCTCCTTCAGCATGGAAAGATAATAAATTCTCACAAGATGTGACATACGAGTATTATTCACCATAATGGTAACTATGATCTCAACAATAAAATCATTATCTCATAAAATCAAATGAAATACATGGAATCACTACATCATATACCTCCACTTCTAGGGATGGCCTGAAAATGCAAAGACCTACTGATGAAATGGACTGCACCGTTGAATTCATTGTGTGAAATTGTGTCAAACAACTATAAAATCAACCCCTTTCTGACACCGTCAAAATCTAGACCCTCGACCATCTCAAAGATTCCCCCCAAAAAATCCTTCTTGGAGATGGGTGAAGAATCCACTGTTCATGTGGAAATTCTAAGCACACCACTATGCTCTGTGCAAAATTCTAAGAAAATTGACTATAAAGTCAGCATCATTCTGCCTCTATCAAAAATAAACCTCCAAGGGAATCTTTTAGTTTCCTCAAGATTCTGTAAAGATTCCTCATTGTCGATTGCCTGAATTTTTACTACTCAAATGAGGAAATGGACCACACCATCATTTTCCCTATGAAATTTTAGTTTGTTTGAGTATAAAGATCGCATGGTTTTATCACTATGAAAAGTTTTCCTCCAAGTAATCTTTTAGATTCCCTACATATTTTCTGCATCAAGGTTTTGCTCCTTGGTTCTCATGCCCGCTTTGCATTCTATGCACTCAATGTGGTGCCCATTAGGTATGCACCACATTAGGTATCGATGAATTAAACAAATGTGGTTCCCATTAGGTATGCAGTTGGTAAATGGTGTTTGGTTGGGAATGGGTCGGGTTCCAACCGACGACCCACTTGTTTATGACACATTTTAGTGGGCGGTCAAATGTTTTTTATAACCATATACCCATATGTCGTTTGGTTCTTGTTTTAAATGGTAACCAAAACATATCTGAAATATTGGTTGGGTTTTTATATAGTGTTGTGGTTATATATTTTAAACAAATGTTTGTTTTTATTAAAATAACCTTATGCCATTAATATATACATTGAAATTTGAAATGCTTGGCACTGTTAAAATGGTTTGTGGTGGGTTGCTTAAGATTGGAGTGTCATTGATATGGGGTCGCCACTTGGAGTGGGCCGGCCACATGGCCAACGCGAGTTCAAATCCTACCAGCCTCCAAATACGTATGGTCATTGGCCTTTTTAATATATGTGGGATGGGGTTTGGAGGGTGTGGCGGCCCGCCAAACCAACATCTAGATATATAATATATATATATATATATATATATATTCATCAAAATTATCGTTCAAAAAATTTCGACCGGGTTTACCATTAAAATTAAATAGGTGACAAATTCACCCATTTCGGCAATTGGAATCCATATGCCAAAAAACTCTAGATTGTTGCCTTGTTAGTAGTTGCCATTGGGCGTAGTTTGACAAAAAATTGACCATGAATATCTTGAGCATACAAACTTATATTTCAGTGTCATTCACATCATTTAAATCAAGACAATAGGCACTGTGATCTAGTCCTAGTTTGGGTGAAATCCATGAAATTTGATTTTTGAACTTTTCCAAAGCCACTTCTAAATTCTGAGCATTTCTGGAGCCACCTAGTTCATTCCTCCCCACTGAGGATCTTTTGGTCATCCAAAAGAATGAACATAACCTAGACATGTTGTGTTACATTGTCTGCACCACAAGTGTCCTGACAGACCACACTTCCTTCTCCTTCACCCTTGTTCTTCAGAGCCATAAGTTATGAGATGACACTTGCATCCTCTGCAAACTTGTAGTACATTCTTTGTAAACTACATGTTCAATTACATGACCAATCATGACCCAAGAATCTCCATACTTTACAAGAGTTTATAACACACACTTTGTGATCAAGTTTACATCATGGAAACAAATACCTCAGTTACCAATAAAAGGCCAAAACATCATTGTTGCTTTAATAAGTGATCGAAAACACATCATCACTTTTACAATTATATCACAACACATGATTTATAAAATGCAGCCATGACAAGATACAATATCTAGTAAAACCACCTCTCACTCATAAAGGTGAATGGGTCATCATCCTGGAGCTTATTTGCTTGTTGAACAACTTTTTCAATTGGTTCCTACACGAGCACTTTGTTCTTTATACGCTGCTCTAAATGGAGCCTCATGTGGCTCTTTGATTTCCACCTCTGTTGAAATGATTGTGAAAATTATTCTTCCTCCAAAACTGAAGAACCTTCTTCCTTCCTTGATGTGGGAAATGCCTTTCACACCTCATCCTCTTTCTTGTTGTCATTCTCTTCCAACGCTCAACAATGACATGGTTATGCAAACCAAAAAAGCTATATGGTTTTCTACAGCATGATTTATTCTCAACATTAATAATATCCTTGTAATCGAAATGAACTTTAGAATACTGAGATTGTTTATACCTCTTGGTTATCTCTGGTGAAATCTTTGAGATGAGAGTTTTCCTTAGCTCTTCCTCTGCAATGTGAAATGTCATGGGAGGATTGTGATTTGTTACCATTACCCTATTTCCTTGATGGCCTAGAAGATTTTTCTACCTTCGAACATCCTCCTTGAATGTACCCCATCTTGGTGGGGAATCTTGTTTCATTTCCTGAAATGGGTACCTCAAGGCTTCCAATAGAAAAATCATCATGTGAAAATGAAATTGAAGAACTATCAACATTGTTTACCTCAGCTACCAATTTTGAAGCAGGTGATGATGGCTTCACTAAGCCTTCATTGATCTTCAACTTTTCCAATTCCTCGTCTGTGGCTCATAACTAAAGCTACATTCTCTACTTCTCCTCTTTTTCTTGTAGAAGTCTCCTCAATTCAACATTATCTTCTTGAAGGCTTCAATTGGTCTCCTCATTCGAATGATGAGAATATGATGAAGTGAATGAATAATCACTAGAAGATGGAGATGGAGCATCGTCCTCTTCTCTTTCTTTCTCATGTTCCTCTCTTGCCATTTTCTCTTTATAATCTACATACATTAAATATACCATGTGTTCCGTCCCGAGAAGGTACTCGTAGATATCTCTATTGTTATCCATTTTCCTTCTTGTTGCACATTCAATCTCTGGTTATCATTCACACTCGCAATTAACATCAACAATAAGACTACTCTAATACCAAACTTCATCTTGATTCTCTAAGCTACTAGAATTACCCAAGATCTTTTACTTATGTGATGTTAGTAGAATTTCATGTGAAAGAGTATGAAGAACCACATACGCATACTTTTAAAGAAGAGGAAACATAATAGAAGCCATAAAATAAATAACACAAAACACATTGATAATGAAGTTCACCCAGTGTGGGTAACATCTTTAGGCTCAGTGTTAAGGATGGGGAGGCTGCTTCTTTAAATGATGCAATATGATGATGATGTACATGGTACATTTTTTGTTATTACAAGGGTAAACACCCTCAACTAGAGTGGCGTGTCTCTCCATGAGACATTCTCCTATAGGAACTCTCACTCATATGTGTAGGTTTTAACCCCGAACAGAAATTACCTGCATACGAATTATAAATCACAGGAAAATTAAAAATGCGAGAGCATAACACATAAAACACGTATATACAGAGATTTCCCATTAGATCCCAAAACCGAGACTACCAGCTTGATTTTTCATTATGTTCCTTTCAATGTTACAATACATATTTATACAAGTTGAAGCATCGAATACCATGGACCGAAAACCACCGCGTCCAAAACCATCGCGTCCAAAAAACATGTGCAAAAATCATGCACAAAACCATAGGTGGGTCTGCCCAACCTAACATAGGGTTCAAAACCAAAATTTTCTGGGGCGCTGCCCCGGACCCCATAAAGTGGGGTTACGGGTACCCCTCAAACCCCCTGTTAGCTATGTGGAAAGAATATAACACAACCCAAAAATATGGGCCCTCCTTCAGCATGACAAGATAATAAATTCTTGGATGGCGTGGAATACAAGTATCCTTAAACATAATGGTAATAAGGATCTCAACAAAAAAAACCCTCATCTCAGCAAATCAAAAGAAAGGCATGGCACCACTACATCATATACCTCCACTTCTAGGGATGGCCTAAAAATGCAAAGTTATGCTAACGAAATGGACTACACCATGGAATTCACGGCACAGAATCGTGTCAAACAAATATAAACTTGACCCCTTTCTGGCACTGTCAAAATTTGGAGTCTCAGGAATCTCAAAGATTCCCCCAAAGATTCCTTCCTGAAGATGGGCGAAGAATTTGCTGCTCCGATGGAAATTCTTGGCACATGATTGTGCTCCTTGCAAATTTAGGGAAAAATTCCCATAAAGTTGGCATCATTATGCCTTTGTCAAAAATTAGCCTCTAAGGGAATCTTTTAGATTCTGCAAATATTCCTCATTGTTGGCTATCTGAAGTTCTACTGCTCATATGAGTAAATGGACCACACCATCACGTTCCCTATGACATTCTGGTTCGTTTTAGTATAAAGTTGACATGATTCTATCACTATGAAAAATTGTCCTCCAAGGGAATCTTTTAGATTCTCTATATATTCTCTGCATCAGGTTTCCAAAGCTCGATTCCTATCCTCACTCTGGGTTCCATTTGTTCTCTCTGTTTTGAGTTTTGTTTGCCAAATGACAAAATGCTATATTTTATATTAGAAATTGGAGAATTAAACAATGTGGTGCCCATTGGGCATGCGGTTGGAAAATGGTGTTTGGTTGGGAGTGGGCCAGGTTCCAACCCACGACCCACCCATTTGTGGCCCATTTTAGTGGTCGGTCAAATGTTGTTTATAACCATATACCCATATGTCATTTGGTTATTATTTTAATTTGTAACCAAACCATATCTCAAATATTCATTGGGTTTTTATATAGTGTTGTGGTTGTATTTTTTAAACAAATGTATTTTTTATTAAAATAACCTTATTCCATTAATATATATGTTGACGTTTGAAATGGTTGGCACCATTAGAATGGTTCATGATGGGTTGTTTAAGATTGGAGTGTCGTAGGTATGGGGTCGCCACTTAGACTAGGTCGTCCACATGGCTGATGCGGGCTCGAATCCTGTCGGCCTCCAAATATGTATGGTCGTTGGCCTTTTTAATATATGTGGGATGGGGGTTTGCAGGGCTGGTGGCCCGCTAACCCAACATACATTTTTTTTTGCATCAATTTAGAAACTATCGTTCAAATCTTTTTGACTAGATTTGTGGGTTTACTGGAAAAATTAAAGAGGTGACAAATTCGCCTGTTCCAATGGTAAGAGTCCATGTGTCATAAAATTCCAAATTGTTGCCTTGTTAGTGGCTATCACTTGAGCTAGTTTGACCAAAACTTTGACCATGAATATCTTGAGCATACAAACTCATATTTGAGTGTCGTTCACACTTTTGGAATGAGGATGACGAGCACTACAATCTAGTCCTTTAGCTTAGGTGCAATATAATAACTTTTATTATTGAGCTTTTCCCAAGCCACTTCTGAATTCTGAGTGTTTTTGGAGCCACCTAGATCACCTCTCACCACCACAACCACTCCACCCACCATTTATACAAAGAAAAAGCTTTTCTTTCCCTACTATTTTGATGGAGTAAAATCCCTTCTTTATATATGAACATACCTCACAACTAAACCCATGGCTAGATCAAGCTACAGGCTACTCCTAAAATGTGTTTGCCAAGTCTTGAGAAAATAAATACAGAACAAAACCAAATGAACCACACATAGTGAATCAACAAAGTTGAGGAGTACAGTGGATTGTGCAGTTGTTGAGATCGAGGCACTTAAAAAAGAAACACAAATTTCTCCATTAATTTGCATGGGTAATATCATCATCCACATGGGTCAATCCTTCCCTTCCTTTGATCTTTCATCCATGTCCATGAATGGTATTTCTGCTAGTGCACCATTATTGAAGATTATGATCCAACACTATTGACCTTTACAATTGTGTTGGATATTAGGGTTGTCTTAAGAGGTTCTCTTCTTGGAGGCTCGGAAGGTATTAATGGAGTTAAGGTTGTCTTGATAAGTGGTCTTCTTGCGAGGTTGGTAACTCTTCCGAGATTGAGAAGGTATTAAGGGAGAGTTTTTTGACTATGGGTTTCCAAACTTTCCACTTTTCCCTCCTTGATGTTTGCATCTCGTTTTTGTTATTATTGTTATATCGATACTTGTTCGTTGTTGTGAAGGAAAGAGATAGGTTCCATGACTATGATACACATGTAAACCCACCTACTTTTCTCCCTATTTTCCATATTCTTTGTCTCGTTGCTGTGAAATCTTAGTCTCTAGATATTTTCTTCTATGACTTGGACCTTAGCAACCGAAAATTTCATCACATCCTCCTCCTCTACTCTGTAAGCCATAATTATGACCATGAATAAAAATGTTAGGTAGTTCCTTTTGAATTTTGACGGGCATTAGACTTTGCATTGCTAGAAAAAACCCATACAACTCATCAAACGAATGGGGGTTATTTCAAGTTGTGAGGAGGAGCTAGCGCGAGTGAAATCCTATTCTGGTACAGAGATGAAGAGAATCTTATAGTGGTTCTATCAGGTAGCCCTAGGTATCGAGGCATGGTTGGGGCTAGCATATTTGTCACCATGGGAAATTTCACCCGAACCCTAGCAGGGCCAAGCATTATCCTACCCTATGTCATAGCTGATGTCTCCACTCTTGCTTCTGTGTTTTGCTATACCGAGTTTGCATTTTCTATGCTTGTTGTAGGAGAAGCCTTCATTTAGCTTAGAGCCACATTTGGTAAGTGTTTCTCATTTTTGTTCCTTATTTGTTTCTTTCTTTTACATCAAGAATTTCTCAGTTGCGGATGTTTCCTTTGTATAGGAATTATCAGTGTATATTACCAACATAAATCTAATAATGGATTATGTTGTTTCCAATGTTGTTTTTTCTTATAGATTTACTTCATATTTCATCTCTGCAATTGGTTTCAAGAATGTCAATAAAAGAGTCTAATGATAAATGTAGTGTCTGACAAATGGCATGATAAAAAAGTTGAGGATAATTTTGCATCTAGGCAAAATCTTGTCAACTTTCTCGATAATTGCATTCCAAGATGTGAGTACTGAAAAATCAAAGTCGATATACCAATAAAATTTTCAAATAGGATATAAATCCTCAAAAAATATATTGGCTCTATTGAATTTTCTGGATGGATAACTGGCATGTTCATTGGTACAAACATGGATCTATTGTTTATCCTTGCCAATATAAGGAAGGATAATTGGCATGTTTATGATTGGATTTATTGATAAAAGTTGTTGGTTATTAATTGGCACGAAAGAAGATATGATGGCTCTCATTGCCTATATGTTGGAAGGATAATCTACATGTTTATTGCTTAGCCTTGCATAGAAAATTTATCAATTGTCTTGAAAATGATTCCAAAGTGGATATGTTGTCTCTCCTTGTCTATGAAGGGAGGGATAATCAACATGATCACGCCTTGGCTAGCTGACAAAAATTTCTTTTATGTTCATTGAATAAAAGAGATGGATCCTTTTAAAAAATTAAAAAATTCAATTACATTTAGCTATACTATGAGTCATATGATCTTCAAATGTTCCATAGATGGTTTGTAATTTTTTTTCCCATGTGCTTTGAAAAACTAAGTTTTTAATAGACATAAAATATGATGAGTTAGAGAAGGCACATCACTGGTTATCCACCATGGAAAGGGCAGAAAAGAACATGGTTATTGAGTATGTGCATTCAACCAAGAGACACACCTACTTTTATAACACCATAATTTTCCTTCTTCTCATCCTGTTAGAAAAGTATAAATAGGTTTGGTCTTCTTAATGACATGTAATTATGATCTTTGGAAATGATGTAAAGAAGAAAACTAAAATTATTATTATTTCTTGGTTCATGGGTTTCATGAGAAAGAGGTTTTATTTTTTAGATAAGCTCCCATTGCGAGCTTTAGGATTTGTCATAAAAGTTATATAGAGTCAATGTCATGCATGAAGAATATATATGCGTCAAAATATTGTCAAATAGCCCTCCAACGCCAAGCACAAGTCCTCCTCCTCTTTTTCGGCTTCAATATAGAGTAACAACACTTATGTCAGCTCACTATTTTAATACACAACCCTTCATAAAGATAGGCCAGATTATTTATAGGACAACCAATATAAATAGGTAGGTGGGCTCTTTGCATTTACACAGATAATTTCACAAATGTCTCTGAGTTTTCCAAATGAGTGAAAGCGAAGATAATTTTGGATCTACGACACAATGAGAAGATTTCAAATGCTTGAGATTTTCGAAGGCAATAACAAGTTTGTATGTATCACAGAAAGGAACTCAAATGGAGAAGGGACATCATAGTTCTCTTTATAATTAACCATTTTAAAAGGAATTCAGATCCTTCTTATGATCACAATGACAGCGAGGGAGAATGGTCTCTATATAGACCATAGTTTGATTTCTTTGAGATAGTTACAATTGCATATAATGAAGAACCTATAGCTTGGTAGTATGCCATAAAGATTCAGTATACATTACAACAAAGAAGTATTCGATGCCTCTCATAAAGAAGATAACTAGTATGTGAATAGCCCTTAGTATTGAAGAAGGCCTTAGCATTATCTCAGACATAAGGATTTGGTTCTACTATTAAAGGAAGAAGAGAATTACTGTGATCTTAGTTTGATATAACTAGAGTGATCTCATATGATGCAAGATCTGAAGAAGAAGAAACCGAGAAAGAGTAATCGATAAGATAGAAGAGGACTTGTGGCTTGGTCTTAGAGTGACTAATAGGTCAAGGGTCTTGGTCTTGGCATTTGTCAATTGGAATCTCTATAAGAAGAATTTTGTGTAGGTTTCCTATCAAAGTGTGAGAGATTTTGGCACTGACTTATAGCCTACACGTTGTGTCTCTTGTTTATTTATGTTCATGCATTGGTTACTCTCTGATGAAGAAGAACACTAATAATCTAACATGAAGAAGATCCTAATCTAAACAACTAAAAGGCATTCACAAGTAGTCACTAATAGAAGAGAAAACACCTAATTATAATGCCCTCGATTTCTCAACACATCTGACCTCGTCTTAGCATCCTAGGTGGTGGTATCTTTCTTGCGTTGTAGGAACCAATGGAGCTTTCAAGAAAGGACACTACTATAGATGGGAAGGTAGTGACACATGTAAATTTCTATGTGGAGGAAGGAGGATGAAAATAGACAGATCTTATTGGCCAAATCCATCATATTTATCAATTGTCTTGAAAATGGTTCCAAAGTGGATATGTTTTCTCTCCTTGTCTGTGAAGGGAGGGATAATCAACATGATCATGCCTTGGCTAGCTGACAACATTTTCTTTTATGTTCATTAAAGAAAATAGATGTATATTTTTAGAAAAAATAAAAAATTAAATTACATTTAGTTATCTTGTGAGACATATAATCTTTAGATGTTCCATTAATGGTTTGTAATTTTTTTTCGATGTGCTTTGAACAACTAAGTTTTCAATAGACATAAAATATGATGAGGAAGAGAAGGTGCATTACTAGTTATCCACCATGACAAGGGCAGGCAAGAACATCGTGTTTGAGTATGTGCATTCAACCAAGAGAGGTGCCTACTTTTATAACACTGTCACTTTCCTTCTTCTTTCCAACCCCATTGTCTTGGCATCCTAGGCGGTGCAAATTTTCTTGCATTGCAGGAACTTGTGGAGTTTTAAAGAAAGGATGCTACTATAGATGGGAAAGCAGTGACAGGTGTCAATTTCTATGTGGAGGAAGGAGGACAAAAATACATATATATTATTGGCCAAATTTGCCCAGCCAAATCCTTCACATTTATCAATTTTCTAGAAAATGGTTCCAAGGTGGATATGTCATCTCTTCTTGTCTTTGAAGGGAGGGATAATCAACATGATCATGCCTTGGCTTGCTGATAACATTTTATCTTATGTTCACTAATGAAAAGAGATGTATCTTTTAAATAAAATTCAAAAATTCAATTACATTCAATTATCCTATGAATCATATAATCTTCAGATGTTCCATGGATGGTTTGTAATTTATTTCCCATGTGCTTTGAATAGGTAAGTTTTTAGTAGACATCAAATATAATGAGGAAGAGAAGGTGCATTAGTGGTTATCCACCATGGAAAAGGTAGAAAAGAATATGATGTTTGAGTATATGCATTCAACCAAGAGAGGTACCTACTTTTATAACACCATCACTTTCGTTCTTCTCATCTGACCTTGCCATCTTGGAATCCTAAGTGGCAACAACTTTCTTGCGCTACAGGAACCAGTGGAGCTTTTAGGAAAGGATGATACTGTACATGGGAAGGCAGTGACACGTGCCAATTTCTATGTGGAGGAATGAGGACAAAAATACACAAATCTTATTGGCCAAATCTACCTATCCAAATCCATCATATTTATCAATTGTCTTGGAAATGGTTCCAAAGTGGATATGTTGTCTTTCCTTGTTTGTGAGGGGAGGGATAATGAACATGATCACACCTTGGCTAGTTGACAACATTTTCATTTATGTTCATTAAGGAAAAGAGATGTATCTTTTAAATAAAAACTCAAAAAATCAATTACATTAAGTTATCCTGTGAGTCATATAACCCTTGGATATTCCATGGATGGTTTGTAGTTTTTTTCCCATGTTCATTGAACAACTAAGTTTTCAGTAGACATAAAATATGATGAGGAAGAGAAGGTGCATTAGTGGTTATCTACCATGGAAAGGGTAGAAACGAACATGGTGTTTGAGTATGTGCATTCAACCAAGAGAGGTACCTAATTTTATAAAATTGTCACTTTCCTTCTTCTCGCCCGACCCCACCACCGTCTTGGTGTCCTAGGTGATGGCAACTTTCTTTTGTTATAGGAACCAATGGAGTTTTTAGGAAATGACGCTACTTTAGATGGGAAGGCAGTGACACATGTCACTTTATCTGTGAGGGAAGGAGGAAGAAAATACAAAGATCTTATTGGCCAAATCTACCCAGTAAAATCCATCATAGGAACACCTTCAGTGTAAATATATAAATCAAAGTTGTGGTAGAAATTATTTTTAAAAACACGTCACTTATACATTTTCTATTTTTAAAATAGAGAAAATGCAATTCTAAAAATAATAATTTTTTTTTATTATTTAATAACAATTTTTTTTTATAAAAACTAAAATTATTTTTCTATATTAAATAATTTTTTTTTAATAAATATTGAATAATTTTTATTCATAATATTTTTAAAATTTTAATTTTGTAATAATTTACTTAGCAAAATATGTATACAAAAAAAAAGTTATATAAAATATTATAAAATTCTTTATTCCAATTTACAAATGATCTAATTTCGCTATTTACAAAAATTGACAAGTTTATTGATCTTTTATTACACTTAAATTTAAAACCAATATAATAAAAGTTAAAATTATAAAATTCAAATAAAAAAAAAATTCAAATCAATAGCATCAAAATATTTTGTAATAATTCAGTGTAATTATTATACGATAAAATATTTACTCTTAACTAAACCATAACCATAACCATAACCATTTGTAGCACTGAATCCTAATTATAATTGAAAAATGAAATTATAAATTGAGTTTTTCTATCTCGTTATAATATTTTATAATTATTCCTAATATAAGCAATACAATTTGTATAAACCTCCAATATTTTTTCCATATTTATTTATTAAACTTTTCCTAATTTTACGAGGTTTCAATGTGTTAAATTGATTTTATATTTAAAAAATAAATCTTAAATAAAAAAATATATTTATAAATAAAAAATTATTTCATTAATTTCCCACTAAACAATTTGATTTATTTGTTTACCGAATTCTAACCAAAAGCTTCTGAATAGAATCAAATATTTTGTAATTATATTGGTGTAAAACCAAAAGAGCACCTTAACTTCTGTCCATTGCATCTAATGATCAGGAAAGAGGTCAAAATTAGACATCAAAATTTAAGCATTCTGAAACCATTGCATCCAGATTTGTATAACCATATGATGATGGATTAATAGATTTGAAATCATATATGAATAATCCCAAATAGAAATATTTCATATATTCTGAAATAGAAATATTTACTAGCATAATCACATTTTGTTTATAGATTGTATCATTTTCAAATCTCTATTCTATTAAAGGTGGAAAATGAGGCTTTGCATTTAGTAATGTAAATAGTAGATGATAGTAGACTTTGGCTATATAAATATTTGCAAATAGTGCGGGTTTAAATAAATAGGGATATTTATTATAATTTTAATTTAGTTTAGTAGAAATATGTGAGTTGAGAGGAAACAGCAAGAGGATCGATCTGCAATGGCACTTCACGCTAGGGTTTTCAACGCAACCGCATACGCAGGGGCTAGATCACCCCAGCATTCGTTAAAAGTTATGGCTCCACATTTCCAAAACGAGCATGTGCAGACTTTTTATCGATTTTACTAGCAATGCAGCACAAGGAAGGTTTTCTCCGTCGCAGAACCCACTTTTGCTCCCGCGACTTACCTTCTGGGCAGGGCAGCATCAATCTGTATGCTGATCCCTTGAGCAAGATCCATGGCAAGAAAGGAAACCCCTGCCACCATTCGGTTGTATGGATGCAAAGTGCCCAGAGCCAAGAGGCTGGGCAGATCTGGGGCCTGCCAACGGAAACCAGACAACCCATTATGGCCATCTGCGAGCATTGGAAAATAGTCGAGGAAAATAGCCAAGACCCGTTTCTACATATATTCATGGCGGTTGGTCAACAGAAGGGAGAATGGTGTGCTATTGGGTCTGGATCAAGCAGATCTTATGACATCATTGTTGAATGCTTTGGATCTGCTAGATTACACATCGGATCTGCTATGGCAACATCTGGAAAATTGCTAACTGGAGGCGAACAGTTCTCTCCCACAGTGGGAAGACATATAAACCCTAGACCTGCCATCATTTCGGCAGATCTGGCTAACAAACCAGTGAATCGGGGCCTGGATAAGGTAGATCTGTCATGCGTGAATACAGATCTTATACAAATCTTTATCAAACCGATAGAAGGCAGACATTTTTGCGTACAGATCAGAAAAAGGATGAGCGTTCAAGAGTTAAAAAAGAAGATCCAGATCAAACTGGGAACTCCAATATCACACCAAAATCTGATATTTTTAGGGCTTTGCATGCAGGACCAACACTCACTCCAACACTATGGAGTTGTTAAAGATTCAACCATCATCCTCAATCTGAGACTACGAGGTGGGTACAAGGGAGCCAACTCAAAAACTATAGGCTCCTTTCGCGATGTAGTCAAAGGAATGGAACACAACAAAACGAACCAGTACCCTCAACAGAGCTACCAGGCCCCTACATTGTGGAACAGAAGCCGGAATCACCTATGCTAACAGTATCTCTCCCGGAGGTAACGGATATATACATAGATTTAACCCACAATGTTGTTATATGTAGATTTAATGGTTTTTGGCCAAAAGCAGATGCTCTGCATCAATGGATTTTCTCTACATGGTCACTAATCTATGAAATATATTTATGCCCTAAGGATTTTTTCATAGTCAGATTTAGCACAGAACAAGAACGAGACAATATCATTAATCAAGGGCCTTGGTTTTGGGGCAACGCTGGTCTCTTCATCACCCCCTGGTTTCCGAACTTTGATGCCAATACCATGATAGTTTCAACAATGCCGGTTTGGGTAAGGATGCATAACCTCCCACTGCATTTTTGGCACCAAAAAGTTTTAATAAACATTGGGAGCTCCTTAGGAAAGTACCTTAAAACAAATGAAGACAGAGCTATTCAGGAATATTCACATATGCCAGAATATGTGTAGAGGTGGATTTAAGTCAAGGACTGCCAGATCACATCACATTGAATTTTAATAATTCATTGTGGACACAACCGCTTGACTATGAGAACACAACATTCAGATGTCGTGGTTGCTTGCAGACAAGACACCTACAATACGCCTATCCACTGGCTAGTAAGGAGTCAAAAGGGAATAAGAAACAATAGAAAAAACCCAAAGGTTGGCAATATACTAAACCACTGGAGGAGGAGGAATTGAAGACAGAACCTACAGATATGAAAATAAGACAGGAAAACATACAGGAAGAGAGCACCCAGGGGCCTAATTTGGGGCCAAATAACTTGAAACAACAACCATAATTTCAGATGGAAATAAGTGGCACCAAACGGGCACATGGTTCTAAAGGTTCGAAATATGACAAAGAGAAACCTATGAATACAGTGGAAAACTAGCTTGCTATAATTGTTCCCACTCCCAACACTAGAGGTTGGCGAAGAGTGGAGAAGAAAAAGGGAAGGAAAGTATAGGCCTGTTGGAACAATACTTCTTTTCTTGTTATTTTTGTATTCTTATGCATCCTGATTCTCAGGAAAAGCTCATATGCATATGCTTTAAGCATCTACAAAATGTAATTTTCTTCATATGAATAAAATTACGAATTTTTTCTACGAGAAAAAAAAAAAGAAATCAAGTGAGTTAAATATTTTATATTATTAGAAATCGGGAATTAAAATACAAGAGTAAATAAGTTATTTAATTAAATTTAGTGATGTTTAGAGTACACTGTTAATATGTAGATTTTGAATTCAAATCAACAGAAATTTTATACATTTTATAGATTTTGTAATAAATTTCTAGATATAATTGTGAATAAATTTTATAACGGAAAAAATTTGTGTAGATTGAAATTTGTAATAAATTTCTAGATATAATTGTGAATAAATTTCATAATGGAAAATTGATTGTATTTATGGTGACAATTTCATTTATACAAATGTAAGTTTGGCTCAAGATAAAATTGTCATGATAACTTATTAACGAAAAGTAAAAAGTAAAAACTAATTGCTATTTTACAAACATAATCTTGAAACATTAGTTAACATTCCCCTTAATCCCAAGGGACATCTGACATGCCAAGTAATGTTCTGAACTTTTCAAATTTTTCACGTCCAAGTGCTTTGTTACAGATATCTATGATCTGCTCTGAAGTAGGACAATGTGTGAGATGAATGACTTTTTCCTCAATGTAATGTCGAAACAAGTGATATTTGGTGTTAATATCCTTGCTTCGGTCATGAAACTCGAGATTCTTAGCCAACTGAATTGCAGGACAATTTTCAACAAATAATGGAGTTGAAGCTTTTTATTTCTCCTTCCACTCTTCAAGTATTTTGCGAAGATAAATTATTTCTTTTGTAGCTTGAGTTGTTGCAACATATTTAGCTTTGGTGGTGGAATCAGTAGGAACATATTGCTTGCATGATCTCCAATTGATGGTTGCTGAACCAAGATTCATCAAATAACCAAAACTAGAGACCTCATTCTCCTTATCTCCATCAAAATCGAAATTTGAATAGTCGGTGAAATGGAAATCTACAACTTCATAATATTTGATGTCATATGTTTGAGTGCCTTTAAAATACTTGAGAACTCACTTTGTTGCATTCCAATGACCTTCACATGGATGATGCATGAACCTGGAAAGTATCTCTACAACAAGAGCTATGTCAAGTTGAGTAGTAGTTAGAAAATACAAACTTCCAACAAGTTGCATGTACTTTGTTGGATACTCAAACGTACTTTCTTCAGTGGAAGTAAGCTTCAAATTTTTCTCCATAGGAGTAGCAACAGGGTTACAATCCTGCATCCCAAAATCTATCCAATATACTTTTTCTGAGAAATAAAATATATTTGGGTTTCTGATCAACTTAATCCCTAAATAATTATGCACTAAACCCAAATTTTTCATGTAAAAAATGTCATTAGCTCTCTTTTAACAGACGCTATGTAGTCATCATTATTTCCTTTAATCATCAAATCATCTACATAGACAACCAAATATAAAACTCACTTTCCAACTTTCTTAACAAAAACGGTTGCATCGTCCATATCTGTTGATAAATCTAGGGCATCTAGATTAGGTGATTTCTCTATTAATGATAATTGCTTGTGAATGATTTTTACTTCAATAGATTATGATCTTCTCTTTATTTAGATTATTACTCTTCATCAAACAACTACCAAATAATAAACAATAACGAGACAAGAGATGAAGAATGTAGACTATCATCCAAGGGTAAAACCTCTCCCACTTGAAAGGAAAAACCAAATGAATTATTCTTCTTATAGAAACTTCAAATGGGGAATACCAACGCTAAGACCCTTGACCTATTTGCCTCTCCAAGACCAAGTCATAAACCTTCCTTGAAGAGATCCTCCTTGAATCAAATTTGTTACTCTTTCCTCCTTCTTTCGTCAACTCAAGTCAAATTGTATGCACTTCTGAAATTTCAGTCTCTTTCCACATATCTATAATTCGTACTTCTGCAGTCTCACATGTGGGAGGAGTAGGAACAATTTTGGAGGTGTTTCCCTTCTTTGCTATCCTTGAAGACTTTTCTAAGTGAACTCAGATAGAAATACAGTTGATTAGGAGACCCTTTAATTGCTTCCTCTTGGATTGTTATAACAGCATTGCATAAACCCTATTTTTCTTGTCACACGTGTGAAGATACTAGCCCAAAAATAGTGCCAAACACTTTTATCTGATATGCCTTCCTTCGCTTAGATATAGGTCTCCTTCTATATTATTGCCACACTTCTTTATCTCATACCTATCCTTGACTGAATTGCTTTCTTCCAAATGGGAGTCATCTTGCCTATATATAGTGATTTTCCCATATATATAATCTAACTTAATAGGGATCTAGGCCGACATATCCTTTAGAGAGGTTTCATTATTCCTTCTTGAAGTTGAGTTGTAGGAGGTGCTTAGGCTTGGTCTTGGAGGGTTTTTTTATTCTTTTAATGACTCATATAAATATGTAACATGCCCGAGAAGTGTTCTTCATACATGACATTGACTCAATTTGACTTTATGACCAATCCTAAGGGCTCACAATGGGAGCCTTACCTAAAAATAAAATTCCTTTCTCATGAAACCCATGAGGCACACATTACAATAATAATTTTCTTTTTCTTTTTTGTATCAATTACATAAATTCACAACTACATGTGTCATTATGAAGACTTAACCTAGTTAAATTTTTCAACACTCCCTCTTAACTAGGGAGGTATTCATAATCCATACAAGGTACTTGGGCATTCTCAATATGAAGAATTTTTGTAAGAAGAGTAACATCATATCAACTAAAATTGTCACATAGAAACGCCTTGATTGAAAAATCTATCTCTCCACAAGATCTAAGCTCAATTCTGGTGAGACCAATGATTTATAAACACCTTCAACATTGTCTCTCTCGGAAGATACCCCACTCAGGTTCTCAGGGTGTGTTCCATGAGGACTATTCTTATCTTGGATTCCCAATCCTTAAAGAATATCAATCCTCTATGACTACTCTTATCTTAGATGCCCAAACTCATCGTCAAAGAGCATTAGATACCATATGTTTACCCAATCCTCCATTATGTCTTCCCATGTGAGGACAAGAATGATGTGTCTATCTTTGCCTCTTAAGTAGCGATGATATACCTATTCCAATGAAGGAATGTACCTAATCTCCCTCTTGGCTTAGGAATTTTCTTCCAAGCTTCTACCAAGTAAGAAACATGTTTCTAGGGTCCCTCTTAATTAGAGATCTACAATAGCTCCTTAGGTGGAGATGATGAGACAACTAGTTGCATGAAGAACTCCTCCTCACAATGCCATGAACTTATTTTCCTTATTCATGAACCTTCATGTTTTTCTACTTCTTCGCAGGGAAAAACCATCCATCAATGATCCAGGATCCTTTAGCTACTAGAATTATCCAAGATATTTTACTTCCATGATGTTGTTATAATTACATTTAAAAGAGCATAAAGAAGCACATGTGCATGCTTAAATAAGAGGAAACATGAAAATGATAAAAAAAACCAAGAACATGATATATTTGATAATAGATTTCACCCAATGTGAATTATGTCTCCATGTCCGATGTCAAGATAGTGGAGGTCGCTTCATATAATGTTGAAAATTATGATGATGTACATGGCATGTTCTTTGTCATAACAATGACAAATACCGTCAATAAGAGTAGTGTGTCAATCCATGAGACGTTCTCCCTATAGGAACTCTCACTCAATGATCTGAAAATCACTTGTGAGTGATCTCAGTTTATTAATTAATGAATGAAGGTATTATAGACTCATGTGCTGGTATGTGTCTATGTTATATTAGGCAATGGATCGATAAGATTGCAAAATACACAGACATTGGAAAACAGTAAGAGAAACATAGCAAGCAAAGACAAAACATAACAAATTAATAAGGAGTTCACCCAATTCTCCTGGGCTACGTCTTTGGTCCAACTTTCAGTGGTGGCCTTCTTTCATTGTATCGTTCATTGTGTCTTTAATAAGGAGTTCACCCAATTCTCCTGGTTTACGTCTCCAATCCAGCTTTCAGTGGTGGCGTCATCGCCACTGTGTAACGTCTCACGAGGAGGTGGCCACTTGTCCCCTCACGAACTGCGCCAGCTCTTCCTCAAACGGTTCGGTATTTTCATTAATTTTTGAAATGATTCATCCGCCAACTCAGTGGTCAAATAAGACTTCAAACTTTATGGGTCATAGCTTATTTTCTCGCATTGAATCCGGTTTCCCATCGGGCACAATCTCTGCTGTTAGATCTGGGGCCTCTAGATCATACAGTTATCGCTCTTATCGCGTGGTTGACTTGCTCAGATGTTATCCCACGATGAGAGTGGTTTTCTCTCTCATCGGCCAGACATGCGTCATCCAATGTATGGAATCACTTGTTACCCTGCCAAATCCGCTTCCCACACAAAACGCCTCTGATATTCCATCGGTTTTGGAGTGTGGGACCCTCCTATCATTTCAGTACTTTTCCCACAATTTTCATATTTTCCTTATGACTTTGTGCTCAGGGCTATTCCTTCTCGAGGATTTTTGCCCAAAGATGCGCAATTAGTGTTGTGCGTTAATCACGCATTAGAAAAAACCTCTGTTTTCTAATATGAGCTTCCTATTTGCCAGTTTTGTGCCACTGTGCAATCTCCATGGGCCTTAATTAGCGGGCTTTGACCGAAGTCCTTGTAATTCTTTGCTAGCTGCAAACTGCCACTCTCTAGAGGTCCTTCCTGATATCTCACTGCTCATAAGTTTTTGAAGTCTGTCATGCTTTGATACATTCATAGAACTTTGATAATTTTCATGGATCCAATTCGAATCATGGCCTTCCCACTGAAAAAGCCTTTGGACCACCAAAAGTTGGTTTTCAAGCATCGATTAAGTGAGGGTACAATTGTCTCTCTTGTCCAATCTCTATCCAATTTGCACTGCTCGACTTTGAACCCTTGAGCCCAAATCTGAGGTACTCAAAATCTGCCCTACGTGTCGTTCTCACCTTCCTGTCCAAAACTGTCTCTTCTTGCAATTCATTAAGATATTCAGGTAACAGGTCATCAATAGAAGGCAATTGACTCTGTTCTTCGGGACCCTCAATTAGTGAAGTTTCAAATAATATCAAGCAATCTGCATTCACAACTGAGTAGATGTGCATGTAAGCTAGTAGATCAAGGCCAAAAGAGTTCTCACCAATTTTCTCAAGTATCATGAAAGGTCCATACTTGATAGGCTTTAGCTTTTTACCTTCACCTTACATTCTGTCCTTGCTGATATACATCTAGACTTGGTCACCAACTTGGAAACTATGCTCCATCTGATGCTTGTCATGCCTTGCCTTGTATTTAACTTGGCTCTTTTCCAGTTGTTCCTATACTGCCTGGTGGATCTCTTGGATCTCTTCAATGAACCTAGTTTCCCTGTCCACATCATTGTGTCCCTCAACTCTGGTGTCCTTACCAAATACAAAATCCAAACGAGACCTTGGTGTGAAACCAAAACAAGTCTGAAAAGGAGATCTCTGTGTAGAAGAATGTTTTTCTCGATTGTAAGCATGATGCACATAGCACAAATGTTCATCCCAAAGCTTAGGATGTTTGCTGCAATACCCCCAAAGAAACTGGATCACTGTCCTATTGACTACTTCAATTTGGCCATCGTTTTGTGGATGGAAAGTTGTGCTTTTCTTCAGTTTGGTGTCCATCAGTTCCCACAGTAGGGAAAATTTTAAGAACCCCCCCTAAATTTACATGTATAATAAATGGGCGAATCTCCATGGTATATAGGTAAAATGGAAGGTGATTTTATCAATAATATGATATGTATATATAATTTTTTGGCGAATCTCTCACCAGGCATGGCGAATATTTTACTCAATTATAAAATCTTGTGTTTATTGAATACACAAATGAAATCATTGCATTTATTTAAAATATCTTTTGAAATCAAATTACCGAAATTACATATCAATAACCTAGTGGGTGTAAGATAAAATTCACCCGTGCCATTCACAGAAAGCATGAGAAAAAACCTAATACTATATATAAAACCAAGAAAAATTCAAATTCATCACTTCTAGGGACCTCATAAGCACCCTGCTACACAAGTATGTTCCTGTTTGCAATTAGAAAAAATACCCAAATTACAATCTGTTTACTCCACTTCTAGGGACCTCGTAACCACCCTGCCAATACACAAGTATGTTCCGTTTGCAATTAGAAAAATTACCCAAATTACAATCTGTTTACTCCAGCATATGTTGGAAAGTTATAGAAGGATGACTAGTGCAATCAATCCATTCCTTTTAGCCTGGATTTGTTTCAGTTTAAAATAGAAGTATACAAATATACTTGTCCAATGTCTATGCTTTAACCATTCACCTTAAGATGTTTTTACAATATAATTTCCTAAGTCTATTTAATATCTTCATTATCATAAAAACCAACCTATATCCATCTTAACTCCACATCTACCACTCTTAGGGGGATGAAATCTATTTATCCCTCTGAGCACTTGGTAGACTGAGAATTAAGATGGATCTAAGATAGAATTTCCCCTTTAAATAGTCTATGCTCACATGAATACCATGGGTCAATACCATGGGTTATCATAAACCTGGAGCTTAAAAATTACTATTGGTAATTTATAATAAAATTAATAGTTTATTTTTATTTTAACCAAGCTAAAATGTTTAACATACATTAAATTACAACATCCATTTTTACTCTTGATTGGATCAAATATTTTTTCACTCTATACTAGTTTCCATATCACGATATTTGATACCTCTCGAGGGTTAGTAGATCCAGAGTAAAGATGGATCTATTCGGGTTTAATTCCCCCATTCAAATAGGCTACATTGCAAGTGAATACCATGGGTCAATACCATGTGCCATTTTGGTGAATACCATGGGTCAATACCATGTGCCATTTTTATTTTTATTAATACTAATATTAGGGTTAATAATGTTTTTTTGCATGTATTAATAAAAAA
>APFE031624032.1:42036-82550 GCA_000404065.3 Pinus taeda
TCCCACAGACTTTACCAAAACTTTCCCACAAATTGGGTGTCTCGATCAGATACAATGGAAGTGGGTAATCCAAAATGAACCCATACATGTTGAAAGAACAATTTTTCAGTTTGTTCAGTTGTAATCTATTTATTACAAGGTATAAAAATACACATTTTGCTAAACCTATCCACAAAAACATACAGATAATCATGACCTTTCCTAGATTTAGGCCATCCTCCAACAAAATCCATGGAAACACTTTCCCAAGGGTGAGAACTAAGAAGGAATTGGTAATGGAGTGTACAAGCCTAGTTTTCTATTGTTGGGCTTGCTTTTAGCACACATAGTACACACTCTTACATATCTAGAAACTGTTTCGTTCATTTTTGGCCAATAAAAAAATATTTGTAGCTGTGGAACTGTTTTACTTACCCCAAAGTGACCTGATATTAGAGAAGTGTGTGCTTCTCGAATTATCTTTACTCTTTCAGTTTGTGGAATGCATAGCTTCCCACAATGATATAGGAGTCGTTCCTTTACATGATAGTCCAATTCTTCTACTTGTTTGCCTTGACTTAAAGTCACATATACATCTTTATAGTCTATATCTTGAGCATATTGTTCAATGTAGCTCTCATGTAACACATAATTATGCTTAAGTATAGTAGACGCATTTACAATGGGTCTAGATAACATATCTGCAACTTTATTGTGTATGCCCTTTTTATATCCGATGACTAAATGAAACTAATGTAGAAAACCCATCCATCTATAGTGTCTTGATTGCTGCAACTTAGTTTGGAAGTGTAGATATTGAAGTGGTTGATGATCAATATGTATTACTTTTTCTTTTCCCATTAAGTAATGTTTTCACTTTTTCACACTCTGTACTAATGCATACAAATCTTTATCATATGTAGGATATTTAACTATTGTAGAATTAAATGTCTTAGAATGATAACATATGGCTTTACCGTGCTGTGTCAACACTGCTCCCATGTCATAGTCAGTGGCATCCGTTTGGATCTCAAATGGTCTTCGAAGATCAGGCAGTGCTAGTATAGGTGTTGTACTAATCTTTTCTTTCAGGGTGTCGAAGGCTTTCTGTTGTTTGCCTCCCCACTAGAACACCTTGTTCAACCCTATTAAAGCATGTAAGGGAGCTGCAATTAAGGAAAAGTTAGAAATGAACTTTCTCCAATATTGTGTTGCTCCTAAGAAGCTTCTAATGTCTGTAGTAGATTTGGGTTTAGGCCAGTTTACAATGACTGCCACCTTAGAGGGATCTATCTTCAATTCACCACTCCCTACTATATGTCCCAAATAATTCAAAGATGTTTTGCCAAATTCACATTTTGAGAGTTTAACATAAAGCTTTTCTCTTTTCAAAACATCTAGTGTCTGCTTAACATGCTTTAAATGTTCTTCCCATGTTTTGCTAAATATGAGAATGTCATCCAGATACACAATAAAAAAATCATCAAGAAAAGGTATGAGTACATCATTCATTAATCTCATGAAAGTAGCAGGAGCATTAGTTAAGCCAAAAGGCATAACCAACCACTCATACAATCCATGCTTTGTTTTGAAAGTAGACTTCCATGCATCTTGTTGTGCAACTCTGACCTGATGGTATCCACTATGCAAGTCTAACTTGGAAAAATAAACAACTTCCTTCAATTGATCTAAAAGATGATATATGCGAGGAAGGGGACAATGATTTTTGATTGTTATCTTATTTAGTGCTCGGTGATCAATGCACATTCTCCACGAGCGATCTTTCTTTCTCACCAAAACTCATTGGTGACCCACATGGTGATGTGCTAGGTTTGATGAACCCCTTCTCGAGCAACTCCTACACCTGCTTCTTGATTTTTGCATTCTCTAAAGTGGACAGCCTGTACATTCTAATGTTAGGCAATGGAGCATCCTCTTGCAAAATAATATCATGCACTATTTCCTTTATGGGTGGAAGACCTTTAGGTTCTTAAAACAAGATATCATACTCTAAAACAACCTTTTCTAAGTCAGCTTGTTGTTTAGCATCAAAACCCTCAAATACATTTGTTTTATCAGGTTTCTTGTCCTTGACAACCATCACTAAGAATTGTTTGCATGAATTTATAATTTGTTTCATCTGCCCGAAGTTTATGAGAGTATAATTCTTTTTCAGCTTATGAGCTCTTACAAAGTATTTGATTCCATTTTTAACGATTAGATACTTGTTCTTAGCTCTATAGAAAATAGCTTTTCTTTCATACAAGTAAGGACTTCCTAAAACAATTCCACATATATCCAAAGGAATTATGTCTAACTCAACCTCATCTACAAATTTTGACCCAAAAGAAAACTTGAGTTTGAATTGTTTAGTCACCTGTAGTTGTGCTTTATCATTTAACCATCCTAATGGGTACAATTTCTTGTGAGTGTAGTAAGTAATCCCAACTTCTTTACAATTTCTTTAGAAATTAAATTTACTTGTGAGCCACTATCAAACACAGTATCAATCTTTTGATGTTTGGAAATAACTCGAATATGGGAAAGATCATGTATTTTTCTCCCGTTTTCTTCATCAACAATAGATTGTGTAGAATTACTAGTAGATGCTTCAGAATTCTTACCTTTTATACCTATGGCTGCAATAGTTGTTTCATCTCCTCAGTCCAGCCCCAAATCTTTCTGAATAGCTACAACAATTTTCTTCTTCTTGCCCTTGAACTTCTTAGGTCTCAACTTCGGATGTGGAATCCAACAATGCTCATCATCATGCCCATCCTTCTTACAGTGAGTGCATGAAGCCTTGCTCTTCTGTACAGTGTTAGCCTTCCTTGCTTTCCATTTTTGCTTTATTTTCTCCTTATTCTTGCTCGAAGTGGGTTGGGATTATCCCCCAACTTCTGGACTTCCATTCTTTCCTCTAGCTTCTAGATGAGTAGCTTGAACAGATACCTCATCTATACTAGTGCGATTAAACATGAGGATAGTGTGCCTCATGTAGCTATGTAGACCACAAATATACTTCAACAGAGTCTCAGGTGAGTCTAATGAGATTCCTAGAATCAATGCTCTCTTCCTAAATTCTTGGGTGTAAACTTGTACACTTGGCCCTTTCAACTATCGAAGAGTTTTCCAACCCATCATGGCTTATTGCATGTAGGCTAGTGGATAGAACTGCTTTTTGATTGCAAAAACAAATTCACTCTAGACAAAAATATTCTTACCACGTCTCTTCATGTCAGGTTGGGTCCTGCCTTCCCATGAAACCAAGGCAGTGCCTCCAAGGCGTAGGCTTGCTAGCTGAATCTTTCTCTTGTCTGAATCAATAATCTGCACTCTGCAATAAACATCAATTTGTCTAATCCAATTGTCCAACTTTTCTGCATTAAACTCTCCATCATATATAGGTACATGAAATTTAACATCTAGTTTAATCAAATATGCCTTCTTTTTATGTTCAGGGCTATTAGGAGGTGTGAGAAAGCTTTCCTCTTTCCCTTTTCCTTTTGAGTGGTCATGGAGGAGAGACTCATATTCTCATTTGTCTTGTTTGGAGCCTGATAAATCTTCATCCTTGTGTTTTCTAAAGTCCTTATACATTTCCTCTACCATGGACCTTATGGCTAGGAAACTATCTATGAATTGAGGGTCTGGCCCCACAGAACCTTCCTCTGACATTGTCTTCTGAGGATAGGCTCTCCCAATTTTAGGATTAGTTTCGACCAACTCTCCTTCTCCTAATTTGAGCTTTGATCTAGTTAGCATTCAACAACTAAATCCAACACAAGCTTGTCTAACCCTAACAGCCTAAAGCTATAATACCACTTGATCAGAAAATCACTTGTGAGTGATCTCAGTTTATTAATTAATGAATGAAGGTATGACAGACTCATGTGCTAGTGTGTGTCTATGTTGTCTTAGGCAACAGATTGATAAGATTGCAAAATACACAAACAGTGGAAAACAATAAGAGAAACATAGCAAGCAAACACAAAACACAACAAATTAATAAGGAGTTCACCCAATTTTCTTGGGCTACGTCTCCGGTCCACCTTTCAGTGGTGGCCTTCTTTTATTGTGTCTTTTAAGCGGAGTTTTTATAGTGAGGAGCTCAAGTTGAGTCTCCTGAACCAGATGATGCTTAGTAGGGTGGTTCTTGGATTCCCCAAGCCACTAGAGTGCACAGGCTCCCCCTTATTAAGTCTCAACCTCAACTGGTCTTAAAGGGATGAGTCCAATTTGGTACTCAGTTCCCGATAGATATCCTCACAGGGATTTCTTGAACCTCTCAATCCTGGTTCTATCTACTCAATGATTCCTTAACTCTGCAGATCAGCCTGACTCTTTGTTCTCTGCTTCTATCTCTTATGTCTCCTTCTTCCTTTCTCACTGTCCTTTGTCTCTGTTCTCTGTCTGTTCATGGCTTAAAGCCAATCTATTCCTTGACTGATTGCTTCCTCTTCCGCCTCTTCAGATCGCCTGCTGTTGTTTACTTGGAATTCCCTGCCTTTGTGTCATTACGACTATGTAACATCTCACAGGGAGGTGGCCACTTGTCCCCTCACAAACTATGAAAGCTCTTCCTCAAATGGTTTGGTATTTTCATTACTTTGTGAAATGATTGATCTGCCAACTCAGTGGTCAAATTGGACTTCAACCTTTATGCATCGTAGCTTATTTTCACCCAAAATACGATTTCCCATCCGGCGCAATCTCCGCCATTAGATCTGGGGCCTCTAGATCTACGGTTATCACTCTTATCGCACGATTGACTTGCTCAAACGTTAGCCTATGATGAGAGTGGTTTTCTCTCTCATCCAACATATGGAATCGCTCCTTCCCCTGCGAAATCCGCTTACTGCCAAAAACGCCTCTGATATTCCACCGGTTTTGGAGCGCAGGACCCGCCTGTCATTTTAGCGCTTTTCCCATGGTTTTTGTGTTTTCCTTGTGACCATGCACTTGGGGTTATTCCTTCTTGAGGGTTTTTTTCCAGCAATGCACAATTAGTGCTTTATGCTAGCGCTAATCGCGCATCAGAAGCAGCCTTTGTTTTTTGATCTGAGCTTCCTATTTGCCAGTTTTGCACCACTGCGCAGTCTCCATGGGCCTCGGTCACCGCACTTTGACCAAGGTCCTTGTCGTTCCTTACTAACTACAAACTGCCACTATCCAGAGGTCCTTTCGGATAGCTCACTGTTCACAAGTTTTTGAAGTCTGTCATGTTGATACAATCATAGAACTCTGATAATTTTCATGGATACAATTCGGATCACTCAAAATGGGTCTTCCTTCAGCATGAAAAGCTAATAAAATCTCACAATAATGTGGCAATAAGCATCCCTCAATATGGTGTCACACAGGGATCTCAACAATAATACATCATCCAACAAAAAAAAAAGGATGTATAAAATAACCGTGTCATATACTTCCATGTTCAAAGATGGCCAAAAAATGAAAGGCTCGGATGTTGAAAATGACTACACAACTAAATTCCTAGTGATAAGTAGTGTAAAATTGACTGTAAACTCGTCCAATTTTGAAACAGTCAAATTATAGGCCTTCGAGAATCTTAAAGATTCCCAAAATATTCCTCTCCACTGAATGACTAGAGATTTTCTACGGATATTGCAAATATGATCTTGCCATCATGATCCTTGTGAAATTCTAAGAAGAATGAATATAAAGTCGACCACATTCCGACATTGCCAAAATTCAGCCTCCAAGGGAATCTAAAGATTCCTCAATATTCTTCAGAGTTTGTTTTTTTGCGGGCCACCTATAATTTTGGTACTAATATGGTGAATCTGACTTCACCATCATGCTTCCTATGAAATTCTGATAAAAATGACTATAAACTTGACAACATTATGACAATGTGAAATTTTTACCTCCTAGGGAATCTTTCAGCATATAGGAATATTCTTCAGTTCATGTTCCATAGCTCCAGGCGCTCAGGTTCCACCATGGTTCGTGGATCCATAATTCATGGTTTCCCTAGATTCCCTCCATTCCTCTGCTTCATGCTCTCCAGGTCGATTGATTTGAAAGGCACTTACATAAGTTTTTGGGTGGAATTAACAAAGTGGATCGTTTGGTCCAATGGTGAAAAACTAAGAATAGGTCGACGGAGGTCTGAGGTTTCAATCCCCGCTCGACCAAAATACATATTGGATTTTTATTTTTATAACGATGGCACATTTTTTACAACTTTTTGTTGGTGGTTATGAAAAATCTCGACGGTTATAATGGCATGGTTAATATATGTTGGCGTTACATTTGTTTTGGAGTTCGGTTGTGATCCCAATCTGGCGGTCAACATTGAAGTTTTAAACTTGGTAGGGTTGAAATCATAACATTATATTTGTAGTTTCATGTATTTTTGGGGTTGCCTATTGGGGTCCATCCCACCTGGGCCAGGCGGGTTCAACCCCCGCTTACCCCGATTAGATGTTAATGGATTTGGCTGGTCCATTTTGGCGTCTACCCACATCACATATATATGATATTTCTATTGTGTGTTGTGGGGTGTGGCAGGGGTCATGAACCACCACTCACTTTAACTCTATCTACCATATGTGACAAGGGTGGTAGGGGTTATGGCCCGCCTCTGATTTTTAATTATTTTTGCATTTAAAAAAAATTATTTTCCCATTTTTTATTTTTTCAAAAATAAGGGCCACTAGGCGATTTAAGTAGGCAACAATTTCGCCCGTCCATTGGCCAGATTTCGTGCACTAGGTCCCAGCTAATTTGTAGGATCTTTAAACTTGGCTCACATGCCCATTTTGACCAAAATTTTGACCAACTCTATCTCGCTCATACGAACTCGAATTTGAGTGGCATTCACACAGTTGGAATTAGGGCAACGAGCACTTTGATCTGGTCCTAGTTCAAGAGAAATCTGACTGCTTTGAATTTTAATGTATTCTGAGTCTTCTTTGACCTCTAGGTGTCTCTAGAGCCACCTAGATCATTCCTCCCCACTGATTAGCTTTTGGTCCACCAAAAACATGAACATAATCTGCAACTTCTTTGTACATTATTTGCACCATAAGTGTCTTGTGAGGTCATCCTTCCTTCTCCTTCACTTTTTTCCTTCGAAGCCATAAGTGATGAGCCGATACCTACGTCCTCAACAAACTTGGAGTAAAATATTTTCAAATTACATGCTTAATTACATGAACATAATTACCCAATCATCCCATACTTTCCATGCGTTTATAACACATATTCGGTGGTCAAGTTTACATCAATCTGGAAACAATACCCCAGCCAAAAATGTCATTGTTGGTACAACAAGTGATGGAAAACACATCATCACTTTTACAATGCAAATTGCAACAAATGATTTACAAAAATATGGCCATGAAAATCTAACACATCTAGAAAAACCATCTCTCACTTATCAAAGTGAATGGGTCATCTCCCTATGGTGGATTCACTTGTCAAACAACTTTTTCAACTGGTTAATGCTCATGCACTTTGTCCTTAAGATGTTGCTCTGGATGGAGCCTCCAACACGTGGCTCTTTAATGACCACCTCTGTTGTAATGAATGCAAATGTATTCTTCCTCCAAACTTTCTTAACCTTCTTTCCCTGAAGTGGAGAAGGACTTTCATGCCACATCGTCTTTCATGCTTCCATTCTCCTCTATCACTCAGCAATCACATGGTTATGTAAACCATAAAAACTACATGTTTTCCTATGCAATGATTTCTATTCATTGTTAGCAACATGCTTGTAATAAAAATGAACACTAGAATATTGAGACTTATTATACCTTTCCTAACTGTCTCTGGTTTAATTATTGTGATGAGAGCTTGCATCAGCTCTTCCTCTGCAATGTGCTGTGTCATGGGATTATGGTGATGTGTTCCCATCATTCTCTTTCCTTGATAGTTTCAACAATATTTAGGAAACTTATGACACCTTTAATCATTCTCCTTCAGGGTATCCCAAACCTGCGAATTGAGGTCTTTGCACAACCTTCAATGGTTGAGTCATGCCTTAGCCATTAACACCAAGTCCTCCTCCTTTACACCCCATGTTGGTAAGAAGTCTCATGCCAATCCCTGAAATGGGTACCCCCACATTTCCAACAAAAATAACATTATGTGAAGATGTAACTGAAGAATGATCAACATTGTTTCCCTCAATTGTTGATTTTGAAACATATGATTATGGCTTCTATAAGCCTTCGCTGCACTTCAACTCCTCTAAAGCCTCTCTCGTGGCTTGTAGCTGAAGATGCAATCTCTCTTTCTCCTCTTTCTCTTCTTGTAGAAGCCTCCTCAATTCATCATTCTCTGCTTGAAGGCTCTAGTTGATCTCCTCATTTGAATGATGAGAAGATGATGAAGATGATGAATGTTCACTTGAGAGGCTAGATGGAGCATCTTCCTATGTTCTTTATTTTTCCTCTTTCTTTATTCTCTTCTCATAAGCTTCATACATTATGTCCACCTTTTTTGACATCCTAAGAAATGCCTCATACATTTATTTGTCATCCTCCATTGTTGCACATTCATTCATTCATGCTCGCAATTCACATCAACGAGAAGGCCGCTTTGATACCAAACATGATCTGGGATCCTTCATCTACCAGAATTATCCAAGATCTTTTACTTTCATGATGTTTTTAGAAGTGCATTTAAAAGAGCATAAAGAACCACATGTGCATGCTTAAACAAGAGGAAACATGAAAATGATCAACAAATCAAGAACATGATACATTTGATAACGGAGTTCACCTAGTGTGGGTTATGTCTCTAGACCCAGTGTCAAGATAGTGGAAGTCACTTCATATAATGATGCAAATGATGATGATGTACATGGCATGTTATTTGTCATTAAAAGGACAAATACCCTCAACAAGAGTGTCGTGTCTCTCCACGAGACGTTCTCCCTACAGGAACTCTCACTCAAAATGGGTCTTCCTTCAACAATACAAGCTAATAAAATCTCACAATAATGTGGCAACAAACATCCCTTAACATAGTGTTACATAGGGATCTCAACAATAATACATCATCACAAAAAAAAAGGATGAATAACATAACTGCATCATATATTTCCATGTTTGAAGATGGCCGAAAAATGAAAAGTTCATATGCTGAAACTAACCACACCATTGAATTCCTGGTGATGAGTAGTGTAAAATTGACTATGAACTCATCCAATTTTGACACAGTCAAATTTTAGGCCTTTGGGAATCTTGAAGATTCCTAAAAGATTCCTCCCCACTAGTTGACTAGAGATATTCTACTCAGATTGAAAATATGATCTCGTCATCATGATCCTTGCAAAAGTCTAAGAATAATGACTATAAAGTCGGCCACATTCTGACACTGGAAAATTTTAGCCTCCAAGGGAATTTAAAGATTCCTCATGATTCTTCAGAGATTCTTTGCTACAGGGAACCTACAATTTTGCTGCTTAGATGGTGAATCTGACTTCACCATCACTCTCCCTATGAAAATCTGATAAAAATGACTATAAAGTTGATAGTATTTTCACAATGTGAAATTTTTATCTCCAAGGGAATCTTTAAGCATCTAGGAATATTATTCGGTTCATGGTTCCATAGCTCCAAGAATTTAGAGTTCAACCCTAGTTCGTGGATCCATAATGGTTCTACTAGCTTCCCTCCATTCCTCCCCATCGTGCCCTCCTAGTCGACTGATTTGAAAGGCACTTACATATTGTGATCCCAATCCAGTGGTCAACATTGAAGGTTTAAACTTGGTGGGCTTGGAACCATAGCCTTTCATTTAGAGTTGCATGTATTTTTGGGGCCTTCCCATATGGGTCGAGTGGGTTTAAACACACTTGCCCCCATTGAATGTTGACAAGTGGCGCAAGGGATTTGGCGGGTCTGCTTTTGGCATCCGCACACATCATATATATACTATATTTGTATTATGTCATGGGGTGTGGCGGGGGTCACAACCTGCCACTCATTTTGACTCTATTTTCCCCATATGATAGAGGTAGCGGGGGTTATGGCATGCCTCCCATTTTTAATTATTTTCTCATTCAAAAAAAAAAACAATTTGACCATTTTTAATTTTGTCAAAAATAAAGGTCGATGGGCGATTTAAGTAGGAAACAATTTCGCACATCCAGTGGCCAGATTTCATGCGCCGGGTCTCAGTCAATTTGTATGATCCTGAAACTTGGCCCACGTGCCCACTTTGACAAAAAAATTGACCATCTCTATCTCCCTCATAGAAACTCATATTTGAGTGTTGTTTGCAGCATTGAAATTAGGACGACGAGCACTTCGATCTGATTCTGGTTCAAGAGAAATCGGACCACTTTGAATTTTGACCTATTATGAGTCTTCTTTGACCTCTGAGTGTCTCTCGATCCACCTTGATCAATCACTTTCATACATGTTTCATTCATGTCATTATTCTTTTCATTGAAAGTGATCCATAAGTTCCTATCTGGCTTCCTTCATGCCATGTTTCCTTAAGGATATTTTATCCTACTACATGGTAATTATGGGTGGATGATATCCATACACCTTCTCTTGGATTCCCTACATAAGCCCATCCAGATATCATTCAAAAATAAAGTAATGAACATTAAATCAAAATTACATTTGTGATGTTCTTTCATGATGACGTCTTCTAACTTGCATTAAAATCCTACATACACATTAACACATCTCCCAAAGATATATATTATCAAGGGTGTCTTTCCTTTTTAGACTTCATCAGAGTCTTCATATCTTTAATGGAGATATCCTAGTCAAATCTCTCAGCCCTTGGATGTTGATTGCATTTTTCCATAGTTTCATAATTCATGGTCTCTTCCTTTCTTTCTTCACACATTTTCTTCCCGTGAACTTTTAATCAAAGTACCTCCAATCACAACCACCTCATATTTCATATGAGGACATATTATGTTTATTTCATCTAGAAAATGTGTGACTCATGCCTTCCTGCATCCTTTTGAAAGGAGGATATGCTTTCTTTTGACCATGCCCTCGAGATAGAGAATTTATCCATGTTCACCTGCAACCATATGACATGACTCTGCAATATCGAAAACAAGCATAGATATCTCATTTTCCTTTAGGTCATCTAGACTTCCATCAACAACTCTCTGTAATTGAAGGAAATTCAATCCCATTATTTGTTTCACCTTTTATATCATCATACCATCATCCCATGAATTCCGCAAGTTGGAATTCTTAATGAAACCCTTGGTTCCTTTTGAATTTTTTTTAACCTTCTGACAAAGATTCCAATAGATGATCTTGAATATCCTCATCTAGGAGATGTTTCCTTTTGACAAATGTATGATGAGCCTCATGCAAGATTAATTTTTCTTTTTCTATTTTCCCATAAATACTACTTATGCTTCTAATGAGGTTACCAAGAGCTACATCCTTCCTAATTCATCTACCACTCATGCTTCCCAATTATGATGTCACGATCTCTTTCTTCTAATGCTTTTATGATGTCCTTCTAATTATACCTATCATGATATTTATACTTTACAATAGAAAATAAGTTTGAAAACATAAACTTGAAAAGAGCTAGGAGAGAAATATTATCTCAATTGTAATAGAGATCTTTTACTTCCTCTTTCTTGGGCTTCTTCTTTTCAGCTTCCTCCAACTTCCTCTGTGTTATGGGCTTCTTCTCTTCCTATTTTTTTATTTTCCTTCTTGATCTTAGGACATTTTATTTTTTAATCCGCATATTATTGACATCCATAGCATTGAATCTAGTCATGTTCATTTTCTTTTTTCTGAGAACTATACTTTCAAAATTTTCCCTTCGTTCTTGTCATTGTAGCATAAGCTTGATTTTTCTCACCTAATCCTACATCAGATTTTTCCTCTATCTTTGATTCTTCAATATTGCATAGTGACGATAGATCTTGAAATGGATTAGCTTCTTTCTTCCCATAGATACTTGAAGTAAAGTTACCCCACTCCTCTAGTAGTGCATTTAGTACTATTGTAGTCATTTCTTGATCAGACATGACTTCTCCCAGATCTTGAAGTTGATTCCTGACTTTAGATATCCTCATAAAGTGTGAGGATATTCCTTATTCTCTTGGAATCTTTAGCTTATAGAGTACTTTCCTTAATGTCATGACTTCTCCCGCAGTGCTTACCGAATACAACTCTACCAATTTGTCATAGATTTCTTTTGAAGTTTCAAGTTTCGATACATATGGAATGAGGGAATCCTTGATGGATTCTATGAGAATCCTTTGAGCCCTAAATTCCCATTTCATATACTTTTCAAGTGTTTGAGCATCTTACTTTGATTTTTTGGTGATAGATCCTTTTACATGTTCCATAACCTCATTTTCAATTAGATTCAGATCTGTCCTTTTCTTCCATTCAAGATAGATTGAAGCCCCAACCAATTTGTTGCTTTCCTTGAAAAAAAACATTCTCATTGATTCATGTGTGGAAATAAATATACTTACATGATAGGATTATTCTTCTTCTTTCTTATTTATTGATGTTTATGATGATATAGAGAATAGAAAAACTTCTCCTTGTTGAAGATAGTTTTCTTCCAGAATGATCCTTGATCCCACAGAGAGGGAGATTTATTTTGATACTCTCACGGTAATGTCTTTGATGATGATGATCAATGATGACTTCTTGATGATGTCTTAAATGGTAAGAACCTTGCATCAAAGAGAGGGAGATCGCCTTATCATCTTGATGAAAAATTTCTTGGTCTTCTTTTTCTAGAAAGGAAATTTATTGATAAGTCCTTCAACTTGAGTAGGTTCTTTGAGGTCTCATGAGATGACTTGAGGATTCCAAGACTTATTTATAGTGTAGAATTATTCTTGATAGATCTTGACTTCTAGATTCACTTTGATTCCTTCCTAGTGATTTGAACCATGAGTGTCCCGTAATAAGATGCCCTTTCTTGACTTTTTCACCTTTGCTCTGATACCATGTTGAGAAATCTAGGGTATCAAGATTAGGTGATTTTTCTATTAATTATAACTACTTGTGACTTCTTTTTAATTCAATAGATTATGATCTTCTCTTTAGTTATATTATTATAGTGTTCTTCTTCATCAAGAAACTACCAAAGAATAAATAATAATGAGACAGGGGACACAAAATGTAGGCTATCAGCCAGGGCTAAAACCTCTCCCACTTGAGAGGGTAACGAAAATGAATTGTTCTTCTTATAGAGGCTTAAATTGAGGAATTCCAAGACTAACACCCTTGACCTATTTGCCTCTCTAAGAACAAGTCACAAACCTTCCTTGAAGATCCTCCTTGAATTGAATTTGTTGCTCTTTCCTCCTTCTTTGGTCAACTCAAGTCAAATTTTCTGCACTTTTGAAATTTCAGTCTCTTTCCACATATAGCAATTCGTACTTTTGTAATCTTGTACGTGGGAGGAGTAGGAGAAATTTTGGAGGTGTTTCCATTCTTTGCTATCCTTGAAGACTCTTATAAGTGAACTCAGTTAGCAATAGAGTTGATTTAGAGATCATTCAATTGCTTCCTTTTGGATTTTTATAAAACCACTGCAAAAACCCTAGTTTTTTTGTCACACATAGGAAGATACTAACCTAAAAATAGTGCCAAATGCTTCGATCTGATCCTCCTTCCTAAGCTTAGTTTTAGGTCTCCTTCTATATGATTCTCACACTTCTTTATTGTAGACTTATCCTTGACCAAATTTCTTTCTTCCAAATGAGAGTCAATCTTCCTATATGCAGTGATTTTCCCATGCATACAAGCCGACTTGATAAGGATCTAGGCCAACATGTCCTTTGGAGAGATTTAATTATTCCTTATTGAAGTTGACTTGTAGCAAGTGCTTAAGCATGGTCTTAGAGGGTATTTTTATTGTTTTAATGACTCATACAAATATCTAATATTCCCAAGAAGGATTCTTCATACCTGACATTGACTCAATTTGACTCTATGACCAATTCTAAGGGCTCACAATGGGAGCCTTACCTAAAAATAAAATTCCTTGCTCATGAAACCCATGAGACAAGAATTACAATAATAATTTTATTTTTCTTCTTTGCATCAATTACATAAAATCACAATTACACATGTCATTATGAATATTGAACCTAGTTACATTTTTCAACAAGATCAAACAACTTGTAATTCAACTTGAGAAGGTGTTGAGTTAGCTTTTCATACCGTGCACGAGATGCATATTTCATTCCATGCAACACCTTTAACAACTTACATACCTATTTCTATTTACCTTTAACAACAAAATATCTAGGCTAAAACATATAAACATCCTCCTTCAAATAACCAGTCAAAAAACTTTTTTATTATAAATATGGTGTATGTTCCAATTATTCTGAGCTGCATGAAAAAACAGAGTTATAATTGTGCCCCATTTTTCTATAGGAGAAAATGTCTCTGTGTAGTCAACATCTTCCTTCTGCATGTAGCATTTTTCTACAAGCCTTGCCTTTTATTTATCAAGAGAACCATCTACCTTATACTTGATCTTATACAACCATTTACAACTAATAGGTTTGATGCCAGTAGGAGGATCCACTAACATCTAAGTTCCATCCTTAATAAGTGCACCATACTTCTTTTTCATTGCATCCTTCCATTCATCACAATTAACATCTTCTTCAAAAGAAATGCGTTCACTAATTGTAGAATGATGAAATTCACAATCATGAGAAACGTTAATTGAATCACCTTTAGAATAACTTATTGTATCAAAATCATCATACTTGCTTGGAACTTTTTAAACTTGTGTGGATCTTCGTAAAGGTTGTTGAAGTCATTGTGATGACTGCTCATCCCAAATTATAGGTTCTTCAAGAAATCCTTCTGATCCTTCATAAACAATATTATCTTCCAAATTTTATTCAACAATAACATTCTCATCATTCTCATGAGTCAATACTATTAGTGCAGTAGAAATCAAGTGACTTGAATATTGCATGTTATTAGAAATCAGTAATTAATATAGAAGAGTAAATAAGTTACTAAATTATATTTAGTGATGTTTAGAGTATACAGTTCATATGTAGACTTTGAACTCAGCACACCACTATTATAAATCAACGGATTTCAATTTGTAATAAATTTGTAGAATTTGTAGATAGGTCTATGAATAAACTCCAAAATGGAAAACTGATTGCATCCATGGCAAGAACTTCATTTATACAAATGTAAGGTAGGTTTGAGATAACAAAATTTTGAAAAATTATTAATGGAAGGTAAAAGCTAATTACTATTTTACAAATATAATCATGAATTATTAGTTAACGTTCCCCCTTTAATCCAAAGGGACATCTGAGATGCCAAGGAACATTACGAACTTTTCAAACTTTTCACGTCCAAGTGCTTTGCTAAAGATATCTATGACATGCTATGAAGTAGGACAATGTTTTATATGAATGACTTTGGCCTCAATGTAATGTTGATTCAAGTGATATTTGGTGTTAATATCCTTTCTTTCATCATGAAACTTGGGATTCTTGGCCAACTGAATTATAGAATAATTCTCAACAAATAGTGGAGTTGAAGATTTTTGTTTCTCCTACAAGTATTCAAGCATTTTGTGAGGCCAAATGATTTCTTTTGTAGCTTGAGTTGTTGCAACATATACAGCTTCGGTGGTAGAATCAGCAGGAACAGACTGCTTGGAAGATCTCCAACTGATAGTTGTTGATCCAAGATTCATCAAATAACTTGAACTAGAGACCCCATTCTCCTTATCTCCATCAAAATCATAATATGAATAGATGGTGATATGGAAATATGCAACTTCAGAATATTCGATGCCATATATTTGAGTGCCTTTCAAATAATTGAGCACTCACTTCATTTCATTCCAATGACCTTCACATGGCTAATGCATGAACATGGAAAATATCCCTACAACAAAAGCTAATGCAGGTCGAGTAGTAGTTAAAAAATTCAAACTTACAACACACTGGTTATACTTTGTGTGATCCTCAAATGTACTTCCTTCAGTGGAAGGAAGATTCAATTTTTTCTCCATAGGAGTAGCAACAAGGTTACAATCATGCTTCCCAAATCTGTCCAATAGTTTTCCAATATATGTTTCCAAGAAATAAAAATATATTTGGGCTTCTGATCAACTTCAATCCCTAAATGATAATGAAATAAACCCTAATTTTTCATTTCAACAAAATTCATTAACTCTATTTTAATGGACACTATATAGTCATCATTATTTCCTATAATCATCAAATCATCTAAATAGAAAACAAAATATAGAACCAAATTTCCAACTTTCTTAACAAAAAGAGTTGCATCATTAAGATCAAACAACTTATAGTTCAACTTGAGGAGGTGTTCACTTATTTTTTCATACCATGCACGAGATGCATGTTTCATTCCATACAATGCATTTACCAACTTACATATCTTTTTCTTTGTACCTTTAACAAGAAAACATTCAAGATGAAACACATAAACATCCTCCTTCAAATTTCCATTCAAAAAAATTGTTTTAATGTCCATATGATGTATCTTCCAACTATTCTAAGCTACAAGAGAAAGCAGGGTTCAAATTATGCTCCATTTTGTTGTAGGAGAAAATGTCTTTGCGTAGTCAACATTTCTTTCTGAGCATAGCCTTTTGTTGCAAGCCTTGCCTTGTATTTATCAAGCAAATCATTTTCTTTGTACTTGATATTATACACCCATTTACAACCAATAGGTTTGATACCAACATGAGCATCCACTAACCTCCAAGTTCGATTCTTAATAAGTGCAGCATACTCCTTTTTCATTGCATCTTTCCATTCATCACAATTAGCAGGTTCTTCAAAATAACTAAGTTCACTAATTGTAGAATGATGAAATTCACAGTCATGATAAATGTTACCTGAATCACGTTTAGAAGAACTTACTATCTCAAAATCATCATACTTTCTTGGAATTTTCCGCACACGTGTGGATCTTTGTAAAGTTTGTTGAAGTGAACGTGATGGTTACTCATCCCAAAGTACAGGTTCTTCAGGAACTCCTTCTGAACCTAAAGAAAGAATACTATCTTCCAATTTTTCTTTAGCAATAACATTATCATCATTCTCATGACTCAAAGATGTAAAAACCATAGACTGATCCAGAATGGGAACCCCCCATTCAGTATGTGGAAAATCATTATCATATTCAAAATAAAGCTCTTTGGACGCAAATTTCTCCAAATGATTCAACTGTCAATCAACAGTGGAATTATCTTTATCACATTCAAGAAAAATAACATCTCTGGAAATAACAAATTTATCGTTCTCCTCATCATACAACTTGTAATCTTTGGAAGTAGCGGAATATCAAAAGAAAATACATTTACAACTCTTGGCACACAACTTGTTGCGTTGATCTTTATGAATGAATGGATAGCATAGAGAACCAAAGAATCTAAAATGTTGAACAACAGGAGGATGATTTTACCATATTTCATAAGGATTCTTATTATTGATGACAAAATAAGGACAACAATTGTGAATATAAGTTGCATAAAGGACTTCTTCTCTCGAAAACATCTACTAAACATTCTTAAAAAACATCATAGATCTAACCATATTAATAAAAATTCTATTGATATGTTCTATAATGACAATATGTTGTGGATTATAAGCTATGATAGTCTAATGTTGGATTATGTTGTCCTTTAAATACTCTTCAAAGGCATTAGAAGTATATTCATCACTGTTATCAGTTATGAGAATGTAATGTTAGCTGAGTTCCATTTTTGGCTGTCAAATGAAAAGTTTTAAAATTTTCAAATACTTGTGACTTATCTTTCAACAAATATACCCAACACATTCTCGAATAATCATTAATAAATTTCAACATATAATTACTACCATTGGTAATTGCAACAGGCATAGGAAGATGTAAATTTGAATGTATGGGATCCAATTTTCTTAAAGCTATAGAAGAATAACTATAAAAAGACTGGTTAGAATGTTTCCCCAAAATGCAAACATCACATGGTGTAAGATTTCTTGGAATTGTAGACAATCCTTTTATACCTTGTTATCTCATAATTCTGATATTGGCATAGTTAATGTGACCAAAACAAGTATTCCATAATAAACTGGAAGATAGAGTATCATTTCGTTGTGCTTAAAGATAATAACTATCGTGAGACTTCATTATAGTAGATGACGTTCCATTCAATTTTAAAAGTGTACCCTCTTCAATGCTATTCATAATGACTACATGATTAGATGCTCTACATATCTCAATTATGCCATCAAATATATGTATGGAATTCCCTTGCTGTTGAAGATGTATTAGAGACATTAGATTTCTTGAAATTGTGGAATATAAAGGATGTCCAGTAGAACATAATTTGCAAGGTTCGGTATCTTCAAACAAATGGATCTAATTCTTGAAGGTTTAACTTCAGTTTTGTCAGCAAAATATATTACTCCATCAACTTGGTCACTAAATGTTTTAAAAAATATCTCCTAAAAGTCATATTACATGTGGGTCCTGAATCCAAAATCAAACTATCTTGCCATGAAGAAAATGCAGTACTAAAAACATCATTAATATTAAAATTGCAATGAGAAACAACGTAATGTGCAGACTTTGGTGATTTTCCCTTATCTGGTGGTGTCTGATCTTTCTTTTGATTCAACTGTTCTCTCCTTTCACTAACTTTCTCCCAAGGAATTTTAAAATTAGTAGCATCATCACCAATTTTATCACACCTAAAACACTTGACAACTGGTTTATCATTAAAATTTATTTGTTGGCTATCAAATTGTTGTTTCTCTCCCTAATTATGTACCCCCCCTGCCTCTATAATTTCTTCTTTGTTTTCTATCATTTTTTCTCTCCCTGATTATGTTTACCCCCCTGCCTCTATAATTTCTTCTACCATGACCTCTAGTACTTTTACCACCTCTAGAAGTTTCACCATATACTTCTGATCTTTTTGTGCAAGGCATAAAGTTTCTACTTTAGAATTGGGTGGAATTTGTTTCTTTCCAGAGGCCTTTTCTCTCTCAGCTATTTTGTTTACTAGTTTATCACATGTAATATCTTTTAACTGCCCACTAGCGTGGAGTGATTCCAAATAGTGTGAATAAACAAGGTGAAGGACTTTTATAAAAGTTGTGAGTTGTAAATATACTTCAATTCCAGTGCCTTTTATATCATGAAAAATGAATTTATTTCAAAATCACTCTTCAATGGATCATTATCTTTCATCTCGAAATTAAACAATATCAACAACAACTGAATAATTTCAAGTTTTGGGTGTGAGTCATACAGTTCTTTCGACTATTATAATGCTTCGAATGTAGTATCACATGAAATGATATATTGAATTACCTCGTCTATAACTGATGGAATTATTAATTCATATGCCTAATTATCTCTTGTTTCCAAAATTACACGCTCCTTCTTATTATCAGGTGGCTCTGATGCAATTGATTTTCGGTCCTTATCTATCTGCCCTCAAAAAATTCCCAGAAATAGTTAAAAACAAGAGAGCTTTTAAGATTTATAAACCACTCTTGATAATCTCCTTTCCGCTAAGCACAACTCCAATTATGGAGACTATTGAAGTCATAATTGTTTTGTAGCCAAACAAAATCTTCAAACAAATCCTTTTCAAATTTTTGAAACATATGCAATACTCTTCTAAAAAAAAATCACTTTCCCATTTTGTTTTAAATAAAATTCTCTTAATAGTTTGATGGTGGGCTTCAAAAATAATTTTGAAGAGAGTTGGGTTCAAACCTTACTGTTTCCCTTTCGATTATTTCCACCACTTTTAACTTAAGTTAATAATTCACTTCCAAAAAATGCTTCAAAGATTAAGCTTCGCTAATATTCAATGTTATCTAGCAGTCATGTAGTCTTATCTCATTTTTCTTCATGACAACGTCTCCTCAAAAACAACCTGCAATCCTCTAGTCTTTATACAACGAGACTTCAAACAATGCCTCCTAAAAAACAAACTCAGTAGGCATGGTGTTTATAATCTCAATCAGTGCTCTGATACCATTGTAGATAGCCCTATGATTAAACTCCACAATGGAAACTTGATTGCATTCATGATGAGAACTTCATTTATACAAATTATTGGTAGGTTCAAGATAAAAATATCTTGATAACTTATTAACATAACGTAAAAACTAACTAATTACGATTTTACAAACATAATAGTGAAGGATTAGTTAACAAAATTTCATTTCTTTTTATGGAACATTGTTTGTTTCAAAATTGTTGTAATTTTTTTTGTATTTAAAAGAAACGAAAGGTTTTGTTTTAATTGTTTTTCTATTATTATTAAAATAATTGTAGTTTTTTTTTAATATTAAAAATAAAATAAAAATAAAAAATTTTTACTTTGAAATTTTTAATGATAACTAAATATAATATTGTAATTTATATTGTATTTAAATAAATAATTATTTGTATTTTTAACTTTATAAAATAAAAAATTCATTTCTATTTACATTTAAAAGTTATTTAAATAATGGTTACCTATTATAAATATTTTTTTTTTTAAATATAAATAATAAAAAATCTTTAAGAAAATCAAAATCTTGAAAAATTATATAAGTAAAATAACAGATATGAAAGATAAAAAAACCATCCAAATCAAATTTTCAGTATAAAAGAAGAAATTTGAAATTTCAAACCTATACAATATGATATCCCGAGGTATTACTGATATCTGTTGGTCACACCTTCCATTGATGCCAAGGAATCACTTCGAGAGGTATTGAAGTAAAGATTTTTATCTCTTTTCGAATTTGTATTTTCATAGATATCATTTTGAGTTATTAAGCCGATAGGTTTTTTTAATCCAACAGGATTTTTATGGTGAGATTCTTCCCCATGACATTGTAGCAAATTCATCGGTCTTCGAGAAATATACCATTTCGACAGTGTGATGTTCGCGGGTTTTGATTGACGATCTCCGATAGGATGAGCTCTTTGGTGCTTGCCCCTTTCTGCATTTATCTCCATACCACATGACCCTTGCCACATGTCACTTCCATATGGGGCCATTGTTATAATAATTAAACCTTCTTTTAATGGTTTTGCAGGAAGTTCACCCTATGCATGTAGTTTATCACTTTTCAACACTTGTCCTTTATCGAAACCAACCTTTATCCACTACATGTCCCTCTAAGAAGAGAGAAAAGACCTTGTCCTTCTCTAGTTTTACCAATAATTTCTTTCTTAACCTGTAATCGACCATCCCCACCACTTTAACACTTGTAGCTTTGACAATATTGTATATCGCAATGGGCGTTATTTTCCTTTGTTAAATACTCTAAGCCCAAGGTTCTTTAAGTCTTAATAACTACACACTAGCACAATATCGGAGCCCCTCTATCAGAAATTTTGAAATGGAACATGTTGCAAAACACTTACATGAGATCGATGATTGCAATCAGCCTTGGTTCTCAGCCTTGCATCTTTCCTTATTTGTGACCATGGGCCAGCCCCCATATCGGAGCCCCTTAATCGAAAGATTTCAATCCAAGATTTTACTTTGATGCAACAACATGCCTCAACCTTCAAACATCGATCTCCAATCTATTATGTCATTCATTTCCATTTAGCATCCTATAATTGGTGACACATGTAACCCTGTGTTCCCCCCCTTGCAGCACTGAAGATGCCGAAACTTCCTGCCACATGTCCACCATCCTGCCACACCATGCTGACATCATTGGGCCATGTGGCTTTATCGAAACCAATATCTTTCCACTATGCATCCTTTATCGAAACCAATCATATTGTGCTACACATCCGTTTCGAAGAGAGAGAAAAAGCACGTCCATGTATGGTTTTGTAATGAAAATCCTTCGTTATTTTGTTTTTTCATTTCCCTAAGGGTTTTAACATTCTTGGTAATTTTATATCGCAAGTTTGCAATATGGAAAAAGTTGAAAGTTGGCACCCCTCTTATTCGTTGATTGCTGATATGTGATATGGACCTCCGACTATACATAGGGAAATAGGAATATCTCATCCACTGTCATATCAAAATTTTTGAAATGCCATATATGTTAAACTGCCAATATGGCTTAATGTTTCGATTTTTTATTTGGTTCCAGACTTGATATAGTAATAAAAAATTATTTAATGGAATAGTGAATCTACTAGAGTTATATCAGAGTTATATGCTATGGACCTCCAACCACATATATACTTTGACAATATCGCATATTGCAATGGGGGTTATTTTCCTTTCTTAAAGGCTTGGGTTATTTTCCTTTCTTAAAGGCTCTAAACCCAAGGTTATTTGAGTCTTAATAACCACGTACCAACCCAATATCAGAGCCCCTCTATCAAAACTTTTGAAATGGCACATGGTGTAAAACACTGATATGCAAACAACGATTGCAATCATCCTTGGTTCTCAGCCTCGCGTCTTTCCTTTTTGGTGACTGTGGACCAGCCCTCATATCGAAGCCCCTTAATCAGAGAATTTCAATCCAAGATTTTACTTTGATGAAAAAACATGCCTCAACCGCAGAATTCTGATCTTCGGTCCATTCGTCATTCACTGCCACGTGGAACCTTATATTTGGTGACACATGTCACGCTGCTTCCCCCCATAGGGCCCTAAAAAGGTCGAAATTGCATGCCACATGTCCACATCCTGCAATGCCATGCTGATTTCATATGCCATGTGGTTTTATTGAAACCAATCTATTCACCATGCATCCCTTATCAAAACCAATTATATTGCACCACACATCCATTTGGAAGGGAGAGAAAAAGGCACGCCCATGTCTAGTTTTTCAATGAAAAGCCTTCCTTATCTTGTTTCTCCATTTCCCCAATGATTATTTTGTTTCGCGACTTCACAATATCGTAAAATTTGAAATTTTTCACCTCTCTAATTTGTCAATTTCCGATTTGAGATATGGACCTCTGACTACATGCAAGGAAATACGAATATTGCATCCATTGTCATATAATTTTTTAGAAATGCCACATATGTTAAATCATCGATATGCCTTAATCCTACGATTGTTGATTTGGTTCTAGGCTCGATATAGTAATAAAGAATAATTTAATCGAATAGTGAATGTGATGGATTTATATTCAAGAATGTGTAGACCCGATTGTTTTATTATATCAAACTTAAATGTAAAATCACATTCTCCCCTTATCACATCTTTTGCAATACAAGCTCCGATAAGATCCATTGTCTATGCACGTATCTTGCTTTCGTTGTCTATTTTGTTCTTAATTAAGCATGATTAACCGACAATGTGCATTTACTATCATTTTATTCTCCCTCATACGAAGATCCTATGTTTTATGCCCTTGTGTGGAACCACATTAATAGGATAAATCAGACTTTTTCTTTCAAAGATTTCAAAAATATTTATTTTGATGTCAAGGTTTGGATACACGAAAAATATAATATATGTTTAATGAATATGTTTCATTATTTAACGATTCCAACTTAAAAAATATACACACATCTTGGTCTCTACGGTTATTCCATTCATTAATGTAATTAATGGACCGACTATCTCCATTTATTTTTTCTTTGTTCTCGCTCGCATGAAGTTGATATGTATTATGCCCTGGCCACTTTATGATATGTGTTTATTGAAATGAACCACATTGATATCTTGAATCAAACTTTCTTCTTCCAAGATTTCCAAAATGATTCTTCTCGTGTCAAACTTTCAAAGCCCATAAACTCCCATATATACTTAATCAATATGTCACATTTTCCTTTGATTAAGTTTTCAAACCTATACACACATCTTTGCATTGAGGCCTCTTCTATTCAATAATCTAATTAATTACCTAAATATGTGCATTTATTCTCACTTTACTCTCACTTGGACGAGCATCTCTCTCATTTTCTCTACGATTGGTAGCCCTGCGATGTTTGTGACATGTCCTGACTCTAATTTATTTCTTCCTCTACTTACTTGGTAGATGGACATGTGCTTTATTTAGCCTGTTCACCTCACACTGTTTTTCTTCTTTTTCGAGTTGCACTTTATGTTGTTGTTTCTCTTCTATTTCTCGTCTCTTTCTATTTCTCTTGTTGTTGGTGTTGCACCTCATGCTACTTCCTTCAAGCAGAAAAATATCCCAGAATTTCATTCACAAATAGGTGAGAATCGAAAACTTGTTAAACATATCACCTTGTACACTCAAATGGCAGGTATCAATGTTTTCATACTACATATATAGATTAAAATAATATCTTCATTGTCACGACATGCAAGATACCCCCTATAGAATTTCCAAAACGTCATATATAGAGACCCAACTTTCTCTGTTTCGACATTTCAAATTTTCTTCTCCATTACCTTTCACTATTGGCAGTAATCCATATTGTGAATCATTCTTCTTTCATTTTTCCTCGTTGTTTTTTCTGTTTCTTTTCCAATATTGACAAAATTTCACGTGATTTCACCTTTCAGGCACCTCTTTTTATCCTCATCATGGAAGTTACCTTGACAACAAATGCCATCACTTTGTTGTTGGTTGGCTCTATAGGTATCCAACCATCGCTCCAAATAGTTGAACTCGCTCTTATTTCTTCTACAAAGACAACGTCCCAATGCTACCTAATTTACCTCTTTGACGGTACCTCTAATCACAGAACTTTCCTTCCATCTACTTACAATGGTCATGTCATCTCTAGTTCCCTTGAGTTGGGGTCAATCATCATTCTCAAAGAAGTCAGTTGCATAGTTTTGCAAAACTATGTGTATGTTCACTCTTCACCATATCCATCATGCTTTTCTTTTCCTTCCCTCTCTGCACCACTGTCACTCCCACTAATGCAGCGTTTCTTTTCTATTCCTTTCCTTCCTTTCAAGACTCTTCATGTTGTTGAACTTGAATTTCTTGAACATCATGCACCTTTGATTGGGGACCCAACCCTTCTTCAAATTCTACAACCATACACATACCAACCGGTATCTTTAGCGTCACATGGCCCCACCTCATATATTTCTCCTTCGACACAAGCTTCTTCTTCATCATCAACTTAGTTGTCCACTGCTCTACCTGGTTTCATTACATTCCCAGTGCTAAGCCCCTACCACAAACAATGGTCGATCTAAGGTAGGGTCCTTGGAAAAATAGTCGTTCGCTCGTACAATAATGATCGAGCCTCCAAAAAGGTCTTTGGATTTGACCTTGTTGATTTTGCCAATGATGTAATCCATCTCTATACCTTTGTTGATATGGCAGATTCCTTGCATGACCTTGTCCAAATTGGGCAGATTTACATGGTTTCAAATGGCACAGTGAAACCAACAAACAAAAATTACAACCATCTCAATAACAAATGGGAAGTCTAGCTCTTTGCAACTTTCACTTTTGAACCTTTCATAGATGATGTTCTGATAATTCCTTTCCACTATTTTTGTTTTAAATCTATAGGTGAAACCAGATCTGCAAACCTCGGCTCAATTGTCGACATCATTGGCATTGTCAAGTCCACTTCTCTAACTTCCACCATTCATCGAAGATATGGCTCTGAAACACCTAGAAAAACTCTCAGCTTGGAAGACATGTCTAGGTATACTATCGATGTCACCCTATGGGGCGAGCATTGTGACACCGTAGGCAAGCAACTTGTTGAACTTTCCTCTTCTGGTGCTTCGATCATGCTTACAATCAAAGGAAACTGCATAACCAAATTTAATGGAAGAACTGTTGAGACTATCTCAACCACTAGCCTCATTCTAGATCTCGACGTTCCAGAGACTAAGCAGCTCTAGTCATGGTTTGATTAAAGAGGTCCCTTGGCCTTTTCACCATGATTAAGTAGGAAATTGTCAGGGTCTTCCGAGCACTGCCACACACAACATACAATTGTCGACCTCATAGAGTCATATCACACCGGAAAAGCAACATGGTTCTTTATTCGTGGAACCATCACCTCTATTGACATGCAATATTTCTACTTCCTTGAATTCCCTCTCTCATCTGATGGCATGTAATGCATGAAAAAAATTTTCAACCACTCAAATGGAATGTGGAACTACACAAAATGTGGTGGGGACTTCCCGAAATGTTAGTGTCATTATGTGTTGAAATTTGAAATGCATGACCATATATGCCTACTCGAAAATGTTACTGCTTTTGATGATGTTGAAACTGAACTCATGGGTGTCCAAGCCGAAGACTTTTTCATACTCTCCAGTGATCCTGATGCTATCCACGAGCTTCGTGCAAGGGTTTCATGTCATCCTTTCCTCTTCACACTGTCTGTGAAAATAGATAGTTTCAATGGTGTTGACCATTTGAAGTTTTTGTTAATCAATTCAAAGGAAATCAACAAGGGCTCTGCATGTTTTGTACTCCTCCAAGATATCACAATAATGTATACTAATTAAATTGTTCACCACCATTGAAATTCATTTTCTTTTCCCCATGCTACAATAAATTGTACACAACAACTTTTATATGCTTTTCCATTGATTATTGTTTCGTCCCCTACCACCCTCTTCTTCTCTTCACTTCATCATTTCACTTCTCTTGTTTATGTGTATACACCTATGTTACATGTTGCAACTTCCACCTTTGCATAATTCTTTATCTTTTACCTTTACATGGAGTATATGTGCTTTTTTCTTCTTCCTTCTAAACAAAATACAATGTTTTCATCCTTAAAAGGGTTTCTTTGTGCAACTAAATACAAACACTGGCTTTTTATGAACTATTTTTGTTTCCTTACATTAAATCTATTTGGTAAATCAATGATAAATAGTTATCGGTCACCAAAAAAAATACTTCGTTGAAATAAGATTGATTTCAACAACAAATTTCAATGACACGACATTAGTGCATAATTTCAAGGAAACATAAAATCTATTATAAAAAGGTTTGTCCAACCAATTAACTGTATCTACTTTATCAAAAGACACATCTACTTTATAAGCTAAAAGCTTGGTTTCGGGGGCTATGTACGTTATCCTTGCACTCAAGACTACTATTTCCCATCTCCTATATTCACTAATACTTGTGTCCCCATATTTGTATCAGGCATGCCAACTTATTCTACAAACCCCTCAAGAAATGTTCACAAGGGACTCCTTTATGCATAGAATAAATATGTCTCCAACAAACAAAGATTGCTCAAATATAAAGTTGATTTAAACAACCAAACATTTCTAGGTGTAGCCCCGTGTAATGTTTCTCTTACCGAACATCTCAAAGCTTCACTTGGAAAACCATGTCCTTCAACATTCCCTTCTCCGACTATACCTACCCTTCAACTTTCTCCATTCACTAGCACTTCTTCCCCATATACATCACACAGCCCACCATCCTCTCATCCTATTTCACCCTCCCATACCGATATTTTGTTGAACCCTTTCCTTAACCATGCACACCATCAATTTTGTGAAAGGATAGATGACCTCTCTCCCTTGCACGTTTTCTCCATATGCAAAGAATCATACCGAAAGATGAAAAAAAAATTCTTACATGGTAACCTCTGTTGCTTCCTGTGTGCAACTACAAAATCCACCCACCGCTTCTTGATATCAAACAACATGGGCCCTAGAAACCAACCATTTGTCCTTTCTTCTCTAACAAAAATAAAGCAATTTCTCATATCACGTGTCAACCCAGTCTTTCAAGTCACCCATGCACGAGGTGGAAAGTACAAATACATTGGTCATATTGTTTGTTCCCCCCAATACATCACTACAATCGCCAACATTTTTCCATGCTTGGTTCCTAAATTGGACATCGTCGTTGTTAATAAACATGGCTCTAACCACAAAACATAAGATTTCATTGTTAGCAGGACAGGTGTCCTTGTGGCTTTAGAGTACAAAATGGCCCATGATCCCTAGTACAAGGATGTCCATCTGGACCAAGCTATAATATCTACCTTGCCAACTCACCCTACTGATATGTATTCCCTCATCCATTGCATTACCCCCTCCTCTCTTGAACCATGACTTTCCCTCCCTACTTTCAATGATAAAATTCCTGCACATCCCACCCCAACAAGCCTCTAACCATCCTCTTTTGTATCAACGCTCCCAACTTCCCATACAGAGCTTGATGAAATATCCAAGTACCTACACTCTCCCCATCCTGATTCCACTACTACACTTTCGTGGCCCTCTGTTTCTCACTCCACTATCAATGAATATACCACAGAAGGCATGTTTACTATGGTGTTCCCCACACTCTTCCTGAAAAGGGTTTCCATGATTAGTTAACCACGTCTTAGAAAAGTTGAAATGCAAGAATATGTTGTTCACCTGATAAGCTACTATGATAACTGCTTTGCCGAGCATCCAAGATTCTGGTATTACATGTACAATCTTATGTTGTGGCATCATAGTCAAGAAACTGTTGTTGTCTTCATGAAAAGAAACCTTGAAGAGGGCTTTCCATTGACAGTTGTAGACCTTCGTGCACGCCTCGATGACATTCTTGATTCCATGGTTCTTGACTAGATTATGCGCTTCTGGTCAGGCCTCAAAGGGACATGCTCATTCTACAACAAACATAGAGGTGAACTCACTAATATTATCATGAAAATAGGTAGCCCTACTTTCTTATTCACCCTTAATTCCATTGACACCAAATGGCATGACATGCACATGGTCATGCCGAGCACCCCCCTCAGATTCATCGGAGCTGTCACGATAGAAATTCAACAATATAATAGAAAATCCATATCTTGTATTAGAACACATTCATTGTTGATTCACAATCTTCCTTAAAGAGGTCTTGCAAAATGGTTTCCATGCAAATGACTTCTCGTGCAATTTTTTTCCTGACAATCCATCTCCTTTTTCGTTTTTTTAACCTAGATGTACACTCACCTCACAAAATTTCCTTTTTCATATCTGCATGTATGAGTGAAAACATAGGGGCTTCACACACATAAATGGTTTCCTTTGGCTGGAAAATGCACCTGATATGGAAAACCTTGATTGGTATGACCAAGGCTCAGTGAATAGAACAAAGTTGTATTTCGTTGAACACATTTCTGCTTGGAATCCTCTACCTATTGAAAAACATTCACTTATGTACACATCTCTACAAATAATTACCCACGCAACCTCCCTTCTCCATTGATATTTTCATCCTCTCACCTTCAGGACTATGAGGATCTTCTTAATTGTGCTCAACGGCATGCAAAATTCCACCCCTCTTCATGTCTTGGAAAAAAATCTCGTACTTTTGTTTTGCGCTATGGAGTTCCATGGGGTTTGAATGCCAGCTCCTCTTTGATGATTGATGAAAGTGGAAAAAAGAAATATCTCCTCGCTCGTAATGATGACAAGTTAAATGTACACAACTCTACCATGCTATCCATATGGAGAGCAAACATCGATTTCCAAACCATTTTGTCTTGGCATGCGGTTCTCCACTACATCGTGAAATATGCAGCAACACCAAAGAAAAAATCAGAAAGTTATCAGAAAATGTTGTCACGTGTCTCACAAGTTTTTCACCCCAAAGAACCTATTGTTAGTGTTGTCCAGAAAATTTTAGCGGAAAAAGTTACCGATAGGGACATCGGTGCACAGGGAACATGCCACATGCTAGAAAAACTCCCCCTTTCAATTTCTAGCTGCTCATTTGTTTCCATCAATGTTACTCAAAAAAAATTTCAACATGTTTCTCATAGTCTGGGTTTCCCCTTCACAACATCGCCCTTCATTGTAGCATACATGAATAGATCTCCCTCACTTGAAACACTAACTCTTCCTGAGGCTGCACATTCATGTTCCTTCTCTGCTCGCTAAAAGCATAACCAATGGAAAGATATAAATCCTTGCAATATTTTTCATGTCCTCCCTTGATATTCCTCAATCCCTTCTCCTACTGACGCATCCTATGCTTCTTTCTGTTGGAGTGAACTACTTCTATACTTCCCTTTCCATACATTCCCATCAATCATCAACTCCACTGATGCAACAATCATTTTGCATTGGGAACAAAAAATATATGTGTATGTTCCATTGCATGCTCATCGAGCCCCTGAAACCCCCCCTTCCCCTATCTTTGGTGACACCTCCACTAATGATGTGCCCAACCACCATGAATCTATAGACATCGATGAATGGAAATTCCTTTCTTAGCTACACCATAGAAACAACATGAAAATTGATGACCTTGACATGGTTGGACATCGTGACTTTGACTCTAACCACAATTGGTCCCATACTACCATCTCTCTCCCTTTGTAAGAGACAACCATATGTTTTATAGATTTCAGTCGCTCATCCACCAGAATCCATTCTAGCCCCACTCCAATTCCCTGCTCGCTCACCTCATTATCACCCTCCCAGCAAGTTACTTTCATCATTGTCCTTACCCACTTTAGGATGACTTCCTCCATTCCTCCACTTATAATTCTCATCCAAGGTACCATTGGCATGGGGAAGTCTCATTTAATTGATTTTCTAAGAGATACATTTCTTTTTTAATCTTCCCCCAATTCAAGTCCATTGCCCCTATTCGTTCCAATAAGTGTTGCAACGTTTAACATAAATGTGCTTACAACCCATTCTTCCCTTCACATTCCGTTAGACTCAATGCATCCTCTTGAGGGCCAACCACTTCTACTAATCCAAGAAAAAAAAATTCACATCAAATAAATTTGAATTGATGAAATGGTATTTATCAGGCCTAAACTTCTTTCACTCATAGATGATCGTTTAAGGGAGGTATTTCCTTCCTATCAGAACGTCCCTTTCAAAAATCAATCTATCATACTTGTTGGTGATCTTGGGAAACTACCTCCTATGAAGGACATCTCGATGTATGTCGATACATCACATGATAATCCCTTTAGCTCACCTTTGAGGTAATCTCACATTAACTACAATATTTCGTCATCGGGGGACCGACCCTCTTCAAATTTCATTCCGCCAATTTCTCATGAATATCAGAAATGAAACACAAACAATTGATTATTGGAACCTTATCATGTCAAGGACAAATTCCTTTTTGTCAAAAGATGAGAAATATGAATTTGACAATGCAATCCACCTATATCCAACCGACCTAGCTGTCGCATTGCATAACAAACAAATGCTCAAAAAATTTAACATGCCAATTGCACAATGCTACACAGAGAAAAGGAACCACCATCCTACTGGTACACATGAAGATGATGAAAAATTGGATGAAAAAGTTATTATTTGCAATGAACAACAGGTTTTCCTCACATGTAACTTATGGGTAGAAGCAAGTCTTTTAAACAGATCACTTGGAAAAGTATTTTCCATTTTCTATGCACCTCGATCAAACCCCCTCAATTACCATCATTTGTTGTTTTTTACTTATTCCAATACAAAGGCCCACCATGGGATGCCTTGAACCCATATTATGCTTCAATTCCCCAAATAACATGAGGCTGCCGTAGGAAACTTCCCCTTCGAGTGGCACAGGGTTTGATGATAAATCACAAGGGATGAAATTACCAAAGGCGACAATGGACATTGGAAACATAGACAGACAAGGCTTAACATTCATTGCCATCTCCAGAGCTCGCACCTTGGCAGATATTCGCATTTCTCTACCATTTTCCTTCAGCCACTACTCCTGCATGCAAGGAAATTCTTACATAAAATGTAGGAAACAAGAGGAATCCATGCTAGCTTCAAAGTGTTTATAGTGACATATAGTCTGATCACTCCATCTAGCCCCTTCTATAATTTTGATTCAATTTCATAATAGTTGCTTTATTTTACAAATAGTTACTGGGAAACTTAGTTAAAATTCTTAAAAGGAAGAAACAAAAACAAATTTGTTGTCACTTGCTGAAAAATCTCTTTTCAGCTATCCAAGAAGTAACTTACCATGGAAGTTGGAAGCCATTTTTCCAGATAGCAAAAGGACTCAAAAGCTACTCTGAACAAGCTTTCCAAACTATTGTGGTGAAAAATACAACACCCCCATTTTGACTATAGCAACTAGATTTTGGATCATTTGTTATTCCTTCTTTACTTATGTTGTCTTGTTATATTTCTCAATATGACTTAATATTATTTTTAAATTTTCTCCTTATTATTCATTAATTAGAATAAATGAAAAAAATAGCCCCAAATCGAGGACTTATATTGTTGTCTGACTTTAACCCTTTTATATTGAACCAATATTAAATGGGCCCTTTGAGTAATAACACATTGTCATACTATTTAACTAAGACTTTGAAAACCTTTCAATCAAAGTTCACAAAAAATATATAATGCACATCTTATATAATCAAAGCATATCAGAGAAACTACATATCGATGTTTTGGTAATGTACTACCCCTCCAAACCTCTGATTGGCAATATAGTGTTACCTCTTATCTCTGATTTGTTTAGATCTTCAATGTCAATATCACAAGACCTTCGATTTTTTTAGAGCTCCAATACATGGACCAAATATGGGTATGCAGTTGATTCAAAATAATATTGCATCCGGATTACGATCCAATAAAGTTATAAAAATAAGTTAATTACCATCAACATCCTTGTTGAATGTTAATTATCAACAACAACAAAATTCTCTGCAGATTTGTACAATTCTACCTCTAATTCTAATTCTCATTTAAGCTACATTATTTCCAAAATATTCCCTTTTTTTGCATCTAGTTTCTTCTTATGTAACTTTTCACTTCAAACTTAAATTTAAATTAACTATATATAGTAGAAATGGGAGCCAAATGAAAGATTAAAATATTCAAAATGTTAATATCAATTTCTTAAAATTGTATCCTTTCAAGGAATTAAGAAAAGAAAAGGAGATGTGGAAACTACATTAAACTCTTTAAATAATAGTTTATGTTGTTGTTTCAATTTACTAACCTCATAGAAAGAAATGTTTCCCTTAACCTTCTTCACGTGTTCCACAATATTATACTCAATGGTATCAGAGACTACAATGGTCTTAGATGAGTGAAGGATATATGAATTCGAAACTAATGAATGTATATCAAACTAAAAAAAATAAATATAAACAAAGACTTGTAATATCTATCCAAGGACAATGTATCATTAATATAAGTGACTTACAGATCTTTTCACTTATAGAATTATAATCTAGATCATCAAACCATTCATGAATATAAAACCAGTAATGATAGTTTCTTTAATTAAATAGTTAATTACATTAGTTGATATAAAGCATTGCATATATATGATACTGTTGTTGATATATATACTTAAAAGATTTCTATTAAAACATATCAATCGTGAAAATGGTCCAATCACATCCAATAACATATATGGCAACATTGAAATAAATCGGTAATTGAACTAAACTAGTAATTGAACTCATAAACATAGCATCAGCATATAGATAATAGCACACGATACACATTCACTCTACTCATATGTAGAATCGCAATGTTTCTTCTTTCCATTTAGACTTATTTACAGCTACAATAGTGCAAACAAAAATTTTTCTATTAAGACATTTCTTACTGAATTTTGTTTATCAGGACTAGCCTACGAGGAAAAAACACAAATGCTGGCCAGCAACTACACTTACATCGAATAAATTAGAGAAAATGAAAAATTATGGATGAATCCAAAACTTTAATGAGCCAAATCTATGACAATTGTTAATATTAATGAATTAATTTAGAATATCAAAAACCATAATTTCACTACATTTCACCATTAATTGATACAACGTGGATCCACATGGGCTTTGATACACTTCAACTTTATTGAAGATTTTTATCTAAGAAATCATATGCTTGTCCTACTAAAACTTGCGATATCGTTTACCTCCAGACCTGATTAATTTTACAAGAACATATTTAATATAAAATCGCATCCGCTATTAATCAAAGATTTTGGCATGATACCTCCCATTAGATCTGCCAATCTGCAATTGCGATACGTCTTGCAGACCCTATTCCCTTCATTACAACAACTTCAGTGTAATACCGGCACTTTTGAATCCTTGTCACATTGAAACCTCTGATTGCGAAACGTGTTGCGGACCCAACTGCTCCATCGTAACACGCCTTAGATAATACTTTCTGATATAATGGAGAAACCCAATAACATTTTTGGCTTGTCTCTTAACCAACAACTGCAACCAAAACTATCTAATTACATAGGAACCATCTTTAAAAAAAAATCATAACTAAATATTTGTAAATTAATATAAATTAGACAAGTAAAATAACTCTGTAGTTTTCACAAAGATACTTTCCCATGAAATGTGAACGCCGATATTTGATTTAGAAAAGAAGAATGCCCAGTATTCATTTCAATGGCATGCTCTATGTATTTATTTATCATTTTTGGTATATTGCGTGGACTCGATACTATTTAAAATAAGAATTTCTCTTGTCAAATTTTCCTTAGTCTAAATTATTTTCTATATCATTTAATTCATTTAAACAATTAAGGCTTTCTATACCCTCATTGTTGCTACATGTTCTAAAATTTTCTTGATTAATAAGTCCTTCCAGCTACTACTTGTCCTCAAATATTTGTTGATTAATATATCAATATCGATTTTTCCAAATAACTCAATATGCAATGCAATGAAGTTCTTAGTTTACACACATCTCATTTACTATAGAACTTCTATGCACTTTTATACTGAAGAAAAAAAATTTAAACATCTTGATTTGTCATAATATTTTGGGAACTTATCTCTCCATTGCGTAAACACATTCTTGGTATGTTGTTGTTCCATGTAGAAACAAAATCAAAACTGACTAAATATGCGATCCATTTCAAGACTGCATTGCTTTGTTCAACTCACACCTGGCTTATCATTTCATGCTGTAATTATGTGAGAAGGACTTGTTCAGATACATGGCAGTTAGATTTCTTATCGGATTCTCTTGTTAAATGGATATTGGAGTTTTTTTGAATTAGCATCGTAAAAATACCGATAAATGGCAGTAGACCTGATCATATTGTAAATCACAATTAAATTCCAAATCAAGTCCACACTATCAGAGTTTACAACTTTCGGAGTTATTAAATATATCGATATAATGAATACATGCGATATGGATCATAAAGCATATTTAAATTCTATATCGGGTCTGGGGGCTGAACCAACTATATCGGAAAATTTCCAATGGGAGAACTTGTGATATATGACATGGTATGATGTGGGCCATTGGAGGTTGGGTGTATAATGATATCATAGTTTTTCGAGATATACCATATAAAAAAATCTGATAAATGTGATTCAATGATTTGGGATAACAGAAAAATACATGACAAATGAGTCTAGTAAAGGTGGACTTAACTATGGTTGTGCCAACAAAATAGGTCCTTAAACCTTTGAAATTTATTTGTGAAAGGTTTTAATCGTCAATTTTCTTAAAAGGAATTTTTAGGATGTTCCAATATAATACCTTTGCATCAAGGCTTTAAAGTTAAACCTAAAATTTATCTCTCCTTTTAATTAAGTTTTTTTGGGATCTTAAAACTAAGAATTCCTTATCTTATTACAAATTTTTGGATTATAGCCTAAATTTTAAAATGATCCCTATTCTTTATTAATTTTAATATTAACTATAATGGGAGGTTTTTGAGTCATACGACACATATGTAGCATTTTACTCAAATGTTTCTTTTACTTACTTCCATATCACCCACTTCTCCTATCGGTTTTGCTTTACACCTCTTGGTGCAAATGCTAGTATACACATGGGCTTAAAAAATTTCATTTGGACTTTATATACATATGGGATTACTTTTGTGCTTGGTTTTCTTTCTAGCATTGAATTTTTTTATTTTTTCAAATAAAATTTGGAATGGAATATTTATAAAGTTTTAGGTATATTGGTTTACTTTTGTAAGTGGATTGCCAAAGTCACACTCCTTAAATTTTTGGGCGCTATAAGAGGTATCAAGTTGTAGTAAATATTTTGATATCTTTTCGATTTTTTGTATTTTTCTAGATTTCATTTAGAATTATATACATTCGGAATTACAAAATTTCATTTGGATTTATATACATCTGGACTTACAAAATTTCATTTGGATTTATATACATATGGGCTTATTTTTGTGCCTCATTTTCTTTTTGGCATTGAATTTTGTATTTTTTCAAATGAAATTTGGAATTATATATTTATAAAGTATTAGGTATATTTTTTTACTTTTGTAAGTGGATTGTCAAAGTTATAATCAAATTTTTTGGGGCTTTAATAGGTATTAAGTTTAATTTAAAGTATGCTTTAAGTGGTATTAAGTTTAATTTCAGATGAATTTCTTGTATAGAATAATTTTTTTTCTTAAGGTAGTTGGATTACAATAGGAGAATCTTTGATTTACTAAAAGGTATTCCCTCCCAAATAACAACGAGTGGGTCATTAATCACTACCCAAAAGACCTCACCAAAGTAATTATGATGTTTGAACCAATATATATAAAAGAAGTAGGCATAAATTTTTCCATCTCAATATTTTTTGGAGGTTTTTTCCGTTAACCATATACCTTAACCCTTTCACCATCCTTCTCTATGGGGTTGAAAATGACAAATGAAAATTTCAAATTTTTAATGGCATGGAATTGACCTACATCACCATGATATCTTTCAGGTGAGAGTGAAAAATCTACACTTTATTTATAAAAGCATGGAATTGGCTTACATTGACTAACGAAAACTTCACCTTGGTGAACAATATATTATCACGTTCATTCATAAAGAGAGTTTGAACATTTTGAAAAATAAAGCCTATATAATGTAGGTCTCTGTGGGGGTGCTGAGGGGATGCTAGGATGACAACTACGTGGGTTTTATTGGTACTGGGGGGTATAAAAGGGAAATGTATTAAAAATAAAGTTCTTTTGTATTATATATATGTATTGGATGGGGAGTTAAACAAAAGGATGTAAGAAGGAACTTATTAATATCTAGTGAAATTAGGAGTGTTCTTAATATCCCACAAATACACAACCTATGCTATAGATTCATAAAGTGAAGACTTATAGGTAGTTATATCATTGCTATGTAGTGTGCACTTGAGTATAGAATGGATGACTATATTATTTGTCATCTATATATTCTTTAAAAGTGAAAAAAATGGAGGAATTAATTTGTGGAGTCACTTTAACAAGAAGTCCCAATTTCGAAAATTAAGGCTAGAAACCTTCCACATCCATTTTAAGGAATAAAATGGTATTTATTTGGGTCAAATTTTTCCTTTCTTGAGTGAGGGCCCTTTGATATGCACCTAGATACCTTTCCAAGAGAATAAGTATCAGGTCAATAAGTGTTCGCGCGAAAAAAATATGCATATCACAAGTTGACCTACCATCTTCACCACCATGGTATGAGAGGATGTTATGTTAATCCCGATTACTCATGCATATGGCACTATCCATGTTCGGGATATTTTATTGCGATCTTATGATTTTTCGTCTTTAAACAAAATGTGAAATATCAAAATTGATAATAAACCTTTAAAAAGCTATGTGTCGTGTCTCCTGCTAAACTAATTTGGAACATGACTAATTATTTCATTTTGGGACCAATTTTGGAGATAGTGGGGCCCATTCAATTTTATTAGGAGATTAGACTACGGAAAAGTTATTTTTGTTGTGGTTAAATTACACCTAGTTGCTACCCACACTAGGGAAATACACACTCCCTAGTTTGATTTGCATGGAGGTGGTTAAGTTTTGCATGGAAGTGGTTAAGTGAGGGCCCACGATGGAGGTAAAATTGGAGGGAAAAATGCCCCACAAACTCTATATAAGGAAGGAAACTCTCCTCATTTATTTCATCTTTGGCATATTGAATTTCTCTTTGGTTTCTCAATATGCTTAGCCAAGTCACTTGTTGTTTAGAAAGAGTTCTTCTAGCGGAGATATCACCCTTTCTTCAGGGGACTTTGAGTGCCACCCTAGAAATTCCAGAAGGGAGGCTTGGGTATTTTGCTACATTTTGGATGATTTTTTTAGCTGAGAGAGAAAGATTCTATTTAGTGAGGTTTTTGCACTTCCTAGGCTAGCGCAGAGGGAGAATATTGTGCACACATGGGAGGTGGAGTCTCAGCTATTGAGGTTGATCCTTGTCAGGAGAGATAAGGGAAACACTAGTGGAGGTGATCGTTGATTTTTTGAACCATTGGAGGAGGATTTTGTTGGTATATTTGTAGGTTGTGTGCTTTAATAGTTTTGGAGGGTGTAAGGCCTCTTGGGCAGTTTATTTTGGACGGTCAAAATCCAGGCAAACAATTTCTGGGTTTTTTTGGGCTTCCTGAGAGTAGTCCATAGTTAAAATTTCAGAATTTCCAAGATGACATTCGGGCCTAGTGTTGTAATTATTATAGCAAGGAAAATTACTAGTTAGCTGGGGAATTTGCACGATTTTTTGGGTTCAACTTTGGCTTAGAGATAGGCCAAACCATTTCTAGGTTTTGTGGGTTTTGGTCAAGGAGCTTGAGGTTAAATTTGCAACATTTTTTTAGCACCAGAGGTGGAGTTTCTTGCAATCCCTTTCTAGCCAGCAGTGTAGTTTTCTACGCAGCGTAGAGCATTAGAGGAGTAGTCATTTCCAACATTTGAGATCATTGTATTATCACCTAGGTTTTGTCACGCTTTCCATTGAGGCAAGTCCATGTGCATTCCTCCATGCTATTGTACTTTCTCCATTGATTAATAAAATGGCTCAGCTAGTTCTTACTTATGGAGTTTTTATGAGCATTTGTTGATTGTTTAAAATTTATGTGTTGTAAATTTTTTTTTCTTTTCATATCACTATTTATTTAAGTTTGGAACATTGCAGTGGTATCATATCATGATCTTTGCCCAGCTGTGGGAAACTAGCCAGAAGATCATGGAAGCTTTGGGTATGAGTACATAGTGACGTGTGAAAACGGACACAAACCCATGGCTCAAGGGAAATATAGTATGTAGAAATTTTGGGGTAGAATTCATTGGGACAATGAGAGGTTGGACCAGTTTAGGAGGGTGACAGACCAAACCCATCCTCAGCCTTACAATGGAGATGCTAGAGGTGAGCAAGCCATGGGGGTGCAACCTACATCATGTGGGGAAAGTTGAAAAAATCAGGGCACTAGTCCTGCTCAGAAAGGAGCAGGTAGGATCGGGAAAGTTACAGGGTGAGACTAGGGGGTGCTTTTTCTAGGAGAGACCTATATTTAGATATCAGGAGCCTGACGAGGAGGTTGAGCATAATGCTAAGAGCCCATGGGATGCTGAGAAGCACATCGATATACCCAGCATGACGTAGCAATCACCTTTATTAGAGACCTCTTTGATAGCCCGGTGAGTGCCAGTATTGCAACAATGATGCTGCAACTCCTGGGACTCCCTACTTCACTTTTATTAACCCGGTAGTTCATAACAGACTTGGAAGCGAAGGTGTTGTATGCATAAGTACAAGCTCTTACTGCAGGCTGTCACTTGATCAACTGGCACAAGTTCGCTAGGAGCCTAAGCCAACTTCTATGAGTTCTCAAAAGAAGCGTTCAATTGTGATGGAAGAAATCTAACTCAAAAGAGGCTATTCTACTTGCAGAAAGAGGATGAAAACTAAAAGGAAATTCAAACTCTAACAAACTCTAGTTTTAACCACCAACCCCACTTTTACAAGAAAGAGAGATGAAACTAATGAAATCAATGCCATGGACTACTCACAAGGTAAACTACATGTGTTCAAGCTACTTCTGAAGAAAAATGTGGAAAAATCATCTTTTGAGCAATTTTATGCAGAATTATTATGCTTGTGTTTTAACTATTTGTGACTGTACAGAGGTTTGTTGGCGAAGGGAGATGGAGTTGGCTTTTGCAGGAGGTTGGGAAGGTGTGGAGAGGACCTAAGAAGTCCCTAGTAGCCTTTGGGAGACATCCACTATGATCAGACTTCGAAAACTCACTCGCATGAATTTCTACAGGAGGCTGCAGGGGATCTACAGGAAGTTCTACAGGAGGCGTTGGCATTATGGCATAGATTTGATGCTATGGCTCTGGTGTTGTCCTTGATGGCAACTCACCTTGGTGATCGATCTTAGTTTAGGCACTCGGAAAGAAGAAAAAGACATATATGCAGGTTCATCTAGACGAAGACGCATATACACGCGGGTTATACGTTACAAAAGCGCGTATATGTCGGGGACTTACTCTTGGTCCATGGTAGTTAGTCCTTGGTATTGAATCTATGGTTTTGGACCATGGCGTCTCGTCATATGTGTTGATCCCAAGTTTTTGGTTCATAGTATTTAAATGTTATGGTTTTGGACCATGGTATTGTGGAAGGCCTAAGACTATAAAAGAGGAAGGAGATCTTGTGGCAAGGATTTTTTTTTTGGAATTATTATTGAATATATAAAAAGTGGTAGATCTAGAATGCTGGTAATTGGGTTATGGTGCAGATCTAGATCTGAATGAAGGAGGAACCTTAGCGCAAAGAGAAGGATAAGTTCTATTGATGGGTCATAATCTTTAAGCTTGAATGATAGTGTCTTTGTATGATTTTGGTGTTATATGTGGCGCTTGCTTGATCTATATCACTGATAACCTGGGTTAATTAGCGTTTTGAATATCTGAAAGAGAGAATTATTCTTTATAGATATGTACGCAGGTTCAGTGAAGCGAAGG
>APFE031624035.1:5466-17304 GCA_000404065.3 Pinus taeda
TATGCATCACAGAAACCTAAATTCGGAAATATAACATTATGATAATGAAAAAAAAAATATTAAAAAAAAACCCGTTTTTTTATTAATAGACTTTTTATATATATAATCACAATTTTTTATCAAGCTTTGATTTTATCCATGATTTTCATTGCTTGAAATCCACAAACAAGTTCTATATAGAATAACACACATCAATCCATACTAAAATTTAGTTTGTACTATCACAACCACATTACTAAATGTGGTCGATATTAATTTCACTAATAATTTCATATTAATATTCACATTAGTATTCAAATCAATATTTAACAATATTAAATTTAATTTAACGTTTATTAATAACTCATTATAATAATATTGCTATAAACTTAAAATAATAAAAAACCAATATTATTAAAATCTTAAAGTAATAAAACCTAAATCGTAAGTAAATTTAGCTAAGAAAATTACTAACATCATTTAATATGGTATTAATGTTGTGTTTAATAATATTATTTTTAATTAATTTGAATGTTGTTATTATTATTAGTTATATTATTAATGATATTATTTAATAATGATGTATTTATTATAACCTTAACTTTATTATGAAACTTAAATTTATAAAAAAAATTAATATTATAAAATGTAAATTTATAAAACTAGTAATATTGCTTTTCAAGTCACACCAAATGAAACAAGCCATACCAAATTTTAACACCACGTTTCATAAAGAATTTTTTAATAAATTACAAGGATAACCATGTTTCACAAATGATTTTTTAATAAATTAAATGGACAAAGAGACTTACTATTGACAAAACTTTTCATATTGTCCATTGCTTCACGTATTAGACGAAGAATATTTGATTGGCTTGCAATCTCAACCATTCATTTTATTGACAATATAAAATCCATAAGCCCAATTCCAATATAGACCACGACGTAATAGCCTAGGCATTTACCTATAGTTGTAGATCGTAAAACTCCGATGTGTGCTTAAATATTTGCATATTACCACATTTTATGGCCATGTTCCAAAAAAATTGTTTCAAAACATAACAAAAAATGGATACTTCAAGTTCACATGACATTGTCTAATTGATGCATATATACCTAGAGCCCATCATCTTGTCCTTGAAAAAAATAGTGTAGAATATACTCCTCGGATGTTGCTATAGACCTTTTTTGGATAGTTCATCAACAACAGTGCTATGCTCACGATATTGGTGGCAGAAAGTCAAATCTAGAAAACCTGAATCTCTTTGATACTATGCAACTAGTTTATGGGCTTGTGGTGTTCAAAAGTTGTATGACCTTGAACCCAATCTATGGTCACCTTTGAATCTCTGAATACCACCAAATTGTTGATGGAGAGCCATTTTGCACAAGATAGTACTCCCCAAAGGATAATGACCTTTTGCACAAATGTTAGTACCTTGACCATAATTCCACATAAAATGAAATAAAGTTCTGGATTGATAAAATTTTATACCTCGCACACACATTTCCCTCTATTGGTCACCCCATCAAAAAAGTCGACAAGGGATCTATCCCATATGTTAATGAGGTGAATACTTCTCTTGTGCTTCTAAATAGCCATTGGGCCACACTCATTGAAGTATGCATCAATGGAATAACAACAATGCTAAATATCCCAACTTGATCCCTCGAAAATATAGGCATTCTTGTAGCACCAAATTCCCTGAAAAATGAATAAAGTAAACACCATTCTGTAACACCTTCCTCCCACATCTACCCAAGTAACAGGCCAACCGATGTAAACATGTGATGAAAAGTTACTATGATATGACTCGACCTCCTAAGTCACCATAAGGAAGTGGAAGCAATGGAAACACACCATACAAACCTTCCACATCAGCAACAAGACCCTCAGGAACCATCCCAAACTCTCATGTAACAAACCTCTGAGTCCCACTATGTTTCCTGACCAATTAACCCCTTGACTCTCCCATGATATGAGCATGCCAATGTCCAAAGGGATCTGGATGCTTACATAACATGGCATGTCAGTGTCCAGGGACTAGTTTTCTTAATGTTGTTCCAGCGTCCCCAGGATTTGACCCACTTTTTTAGGCTCAAAGTCAAGATCACTGCCTATAACTCAATGACACCTCTAGAATCCGTGATTTACATAATAACAAGTCTTACAAATCAAAAACTAACTCTAGGAATAGGCTTGACCATCCCCAACCGGGACTGACATTCTATCAAACACTTGGCATCAATGCAATCTACAGGAAACGAATACAAGACAGAGCATAAATGACTGATAAATCATATGATACTTGACAAGAAGGATCACCACCCTCTTCCCTTAAATGTTTTGACACCAATTATTAGGTCTTGCATCCATTATCCTTTCAGTTACAAGTAAATAGATGAAATAACCATGGAAATAACTAGTCATATAGCCATGCTTATAACCAGCATTAAACCATGAAAATTACATTACAGTGAGATAATAACCATTAAATCCACATATGAATAAGTACAAAAGCAAGAGAACTTAGTTCTTATTAAACATAAACAAATCCGACTAGGTTCAGGACTTCAACGTACCACCTGACCGTAGACATGGTTGAACCAAATCTTTCTTTCAGGTCAGTCACCCGCGTGCCATATTCCAAGCATGAATCTGGGATCTCATGGATAAACCAATCCAAAAACAACCAAGGGAATCTAGAGGTTAAACCACCTCCACCCTCACCAAACCGTAATCTCACCAAAACCAACACCGAGATCACAAAACCAAACTGAGCTAGGAATGAGACTGAACTCTATCACTATCCTTGAGGAATTTTCCATCTCATTGTCTGTTAGGCTTTACCGCAATCCACACCAGATAACCACGAACAATCCCTACTCCAATAAGTACATTTGCAAACATCTTATAGAAAATTAGAAAAATAGTGTTTATAAAGGAACCTTGAGAAAGTTATTAGCTATCAAGTTCACTTTATATAACCCTTGAGAAAGGAGTTTTCTAGTAAGTTCACTTTCTAGTAATTCATAGTTGATGCTAATAGTCCTCATTCAATATGGTTACACTTGTTTTTTTAAGCTTCTACATTCTTGTTGAGGTAGTTGCTTCATCACAAATTCCATTTTAATTTTACATGTAGGTGCATGCCTTCATATATAATATTTATCAACAAAAAATTGACCCAAGTTTTTAAAGCCTACCTTGATAGTATATTTTACCAAAAAACACAAGTTCTATGTTCACCAATCTTATTGTCATGAAATATATAGAATATGAAAAGATTGCATTGTGCACAAACTCGTTTGCGAAAGAAATGTTGTCACAAAGTTATTTAGTGCATTAATACAAGGCATTGATGACAAAAAGTAGATCAATGTATAAGCTAGATGAAGATAGCATTATGCAAAACTCATTTTCCCAAAAAAAACATTGTCCCAAAGTTTTATTGAAATATTATTAATCCAACACTAATAATAATAATAGGTTGTTGCATGAAAGATTTCCAAAAAACAAAATACAAAATTTGAAAATATTACATCCAAATTCCAATTAATGGTAGCCAATTCCTAGGAAATTTTCTTATTTGTAAGCATGCCAATAAAGAAAACAGTGTACATTTAAAACGAATAGCTCACGTTTAGATGTCAAATATTTTTAAATGTTTGGTGAAGCTCCTCTCAAGCTTGCACTTGAGAGGAGAATCTAGCAAGTTGTCTTTAAAATAAAAATTGGAAATTGGTCCTATGGCTCACAATCCAATTCAATGGTTCACACCAACCATTGTCAAAAGTAAAGTATTGAACCTGGTGCTTCACTGGTGCTTCACACAATGGAAGACATGTCATTCGAAGCCATAACCAACGAGTCGTCAACTTCCCAAATCTAGGTCAGTTGGTCAACAACATGAAGCAATGAAGATTACCTCGACCCAATGGCAAATATGAAGATTTAATGCTTCCAATTAGTGTGCCTACGTTGCCAACTAGGTTGCATTAAGCATAAAAACATGATGAACGAGTTAATGAATTACATCTAATATTGTGGATATGGAAAGACCCGCAGGGCCTTCATAATTTCTAGGTGCATTTCATAATAAAAAAAATAAATGTAGTAGCACATAAATTGTATAAATCCATAGCTCAAAGGAAGGATGATCGCAAGTAAATATAGGGGTGAACTTACAAAATGGAATCGGATGAAGGGCCAATGGTTTCAACGTGTAATAAGATCATGGGCCTTCAGAGCAACTAGAGCACCAACAAGAAACGAAATTTTCTAAATTAAGACAAACATAACTTTCACAGGATAACGGTTTCTCAATGTGATGTACAGACACTAAATATTGAAGATGAACATAGTGAACAGTAAACAAAAATTGACAAGTACCAAAAAATACTAAACTATATCTAGCAGAAACAGAAGGCAGAAAGGGGCAATGCTGAACAGCGAATGGAAGCTGGCATTACAAGGTAATCATTGCTTGAGGTAAAATGAATAGTTATCAAGGGTCCAGGGGTTTAAGAAGCCCACCTGAGAGACACAAACAAAAAATGTTTGCCCAAATCAACATGGAAAGAGCATCTCAATTTCAGCATAGAAAATAAAGGCTAATGGGATTTGTAGTTACTAGTTACAATGAGATTCATCCAGTATTATCTAAACAAGTTGGGGAATTTGACTATTATGAAGAGCCTCATAATGTCCGTCAAGAGGGAAAATATGTTCCATTAAAGGTCTGGTCAACCAGCATGTCTATTCTACATCAAGACATTGTTGGGAAATTTGTCATGACATGTACACACCATCATTTTAAGGAGAGGATCATTCTCACACGAAATTTGTGTCCTCGATCCTCTTGGTCTATCCTTATGACATGCAATTTATTTTTTCTTAATAGAGTTGGAAGTATATCATTCACCTGATCTTGCTTTGATGTTGGCAATGCTTGGTGTGCTTTAAATGTTACCTTGTTGCGTGGCATCCTTTGTCTGTATGCATTTTCTATGGTTGAAGTGTAACAGTTTTACTTTTTATTTCTTTTCTTCTACTTAAATATTCATTCCTCCATGATAAGAGTATGAGTGGCACATTAAAAAGAGTCTGAGTGGCACATTAAAGAGTACTTTTGTATGAATTGTTGAAACGTGTTTGCGATATAAAATGCAGAGTGATTTTTGTCTACAGCTTGGAAGTAGCTCTAATTTATAATGCATAAGGTCACCGCCTTTTGATGTTTAACCTCCTTGTAACATTCATAGTCAAACTAAAGTTTAAACCACAAAAATATATTATAAGATTTCACCATAATTGGGCACTTCTCAACGATGTATATTTACTTTGATAAGCAAGTTTAACTTACTATTAGAAGGGAGAAATGCTTTCTGGAGGCAATTCAGTGCTAAACATGTTAATTTCATGTCTTAAGAAGAATGATTCGAGTTGTATGATGACTTGAATCCCTCAAATGAAGATACCTCTTTGAGACATAATTCGAAGGTAAAACTAGAACTTTTAATTCTTATCTTGCTACATACATTTATATCATCAACATGGCTTGATGTTGGACTGAACAATTAAATGCTTTTTCTCAATTTTGGAATATATCCACCATAATCTCATTATTATTTTTGTTGGTGCAATTCCTGACTTTTGTCATTTTATGTTGCATTCATTGCCCATAACATTGTACTACTCATCTCCTCTATTTTGAATCTCTTTGTGGATCATAGGATTAACTATGAGGGCCAAACATGCAACTTCTTCACTCATTATGCTATCTGTAGGTTTGGACTAAGTTGCAAATTTGACAATTTCATGGGAAACTTAAATTAGATTATCTTTAGACTTAACAGTTGAATCTATTGGAGGAAATTTTCCAGAACAATCTTCTACATCAGAAGCTAGTCAACAACCTTCTGGTGTTGAAAATGTAGGAAGAGATTCATAGTGTTCCACTTCAAGAACAAAAGTGGCCTTTTACTTTTTTGCAAAGTCGACAACATCTACTGGTTTAAATGTGATTGAGGTGCCTTATCCAGTTAACTGGGTGCATAAGCTAAGCTAACATGGTCTGTTCAGGATCCAGGGCATTGATTGACTAAGCAATAGGTAATTTCTTGTTGATTTGTATACGAGGTTGCCATGAAATTGACGGACATTATGAAGCTCTTTACAATGGTTGAATTCCACAACTTGTGTAGATAAGACTGGATGAATTTCATTGTAACCTTTGTCAAAAACAATCTTGAACCATGGTATGTAAGTGTAGAGAACAAAACCATGAGTAGGCCCTCTATCAATTCACACCCATAACAGAGCTTCATAGTATTTATATCAACTCCGGCAAGTTCTATACTAGTAGGTGTTACCGATTCTATACTAGTAGGTGCTATTATAGTAAGTTCATTTATTCTACCTAAATTAGAAATTGTGACTATTGCAAGCAAATGCTAACACTAATTTCCATAAAACAATTCCTCAAGACCACTTTAGACAGACCATTAAGCTAATTTAAACTCCGGAAAAGGCAGATACATTATATAGTATTTGAAAGCCTTAACAACCTTGCCATCACTAACAGCATATCAGATGAATCTGCAACTCATTGTTGTTATTATTTGCAAGGTCCACTTTATCAATGTCAAATGACAACTCACTAACCATTTTAGCAAACCAATTCTAGGTTATATATGTGAGCACTGTTAATGTTATTTACCTGGGGCACTACACCCGTTGCAAGTACACACCAACTGCTAGGCCAAATCCATTTTAGACTGAACAACTAGTGCATTTAATAAAATGTATCACCCACTAAGCACTAAATTAGATGTGTTTTGATATTTAACACAGTGCACTTTTCTGGAAATTTCAATTTGATGATTCCATTAACACAGCCACCAGTCCTATTTTAGATTGCCTGCCTAGCCTATAATTACCAAAGTTACCACTTCCCTTCACCAACTGCAATTTACTCCCTATTACTAAATCTTTCCAGGTGCATTTCAGCAATGCGAGGTGCATCTCAGCAATATCGTCACAGAGGCTATTATTTGTGGTTGAATATATCACAGCATCAATATCAAACGTTTTTGAAGATGTCATGAAATATTCTAGTGGGATTTTTCGAGTGTGCAGTCCTTGTATAAGATAAGGTAATTATATTTATGTCCAACTAATGACCACAAAGTAGGTCAAAGGGACTGTTGAGTACAATGATGTCCATAAAATGCAGAAGAACCAAATTGGGCTTTTTTGAGTGTGCAGTCATTGCATAAGATAAGATAATTATATTTATGTCCAACTAATGACCACAAAGTAGGTCAAAGAGACTGTTGAGTACAATGATGTCCATAAAATGCAGAAGAACCAAACGATCTTCTGTAAAAAAAAAATACAATAGATGAATATAAAAAGTACAATGCAGGAACATAAAAGATACAACGTAATGTATGGAATGCCTTGACAGAGAAGATACAGGGGCTAATGGGTTTGAGGATCAAACCCATCTCTCTCCTAACATGAAATGACTGAATAACACTGAAAAATAAATCCACAAAATTTACTGGCCCAGTGGGAGGTGGGTTGGACTGTCCACTAACTCATGGATGCTTGTAGTGCATCCATTATAGTGGCATGTGCAATCATATCATGGACAAGACGGGCCTCTATATTTCATCTGTTTGTATAATTTTATTGCCTCCTTCATATTACCCACTTTGCAGAGTCCATTCATTAATGCGGTGTATGTGACAACATCAGGGCTCTGACCTTGGCATTGCATCTCATAGAAGATCTGTTGAGCTTCGTCTGTCCTATTATGCTGGCAAAGATAGCGTATTAATGTACGATACGTAACTAAGCTATGTTACCAGAAACAGGACGGTAGTGAGGGTTTCTGGAAAAAAAGCACAAGAAACGGGACGGAAAACACTGTTTTCTACGCCCGTTCTGGTCTTCATGGTCAGTGCTCAGAATTTATCTTTCATTACCTATTTGGGAGGTGGTTTGGGTGTGTATCTTCAACAATGCACATCGAAGAATGTATAACGACAATCTGAGCAATTACACTAATATTCCCAAACAATGAATCTACAATTCAATTGAAAGCACACCATTTCATTGAAAATGTCACTTCAATTGCCAATTTGGACTAGAGCTTATTTACAATCATGATTTCTAGCATTTCTTATTAATTTTCTATTATCTCTCATTTTTCCGATGAAGCTATAGTTTTTATAACATAAATAGCATAAATCAAGCCAAACTCTACACCCAACATCAATCCCACAAAGATTTTTAATGTTAGAAGTTACCAATTTGGCGCAGGCTATAAGGGTCCACTGTTATATCTCCCTGCATTGGAGCAGGTCATAAGGGTACATTCTTGTGCAATCACCACAACGTCTTAAATCAATTGATTCTCCAGGAACCCAAATTAATCCTCTGAAATGCACCCGGATAAAGTAGTCTTTATACACATAGAAATAATCTTGGAGATGAGCTTATAGAGCGTATTACAAAGAGAGACGAGACGGAAATCCACAAACGAATCTGGCACCAAAACTTTGGGGATCAATGTAATAAAAGTAGAGTTGATGGCCCTAGAAATATTTTCCAGGAAAAGAAGAGATCATTCTTTCTAATAAAAAAAAGAAGTATAGTCACTGAGATCAACTCTTACATCTTCAACAGCTAGTTGGGAACTATAATAAGGAGCATAAGTAGACATTTAGCCCAGGAGAAACAAAAAATTGTACCCAAAACTAAACACCAACTATTCCATCAGCTACAGAGGGATTAGGTACTACAGGGACTTTAATTACTGAGGTATCCAAGACCGAAAAAATTATAGGCAATACATAAACAGCCTCAAGGACACAAACATTGACTCACAAAAAGAAAATTCAAAAGACTAGACCACTAATATCTATACATATAAGCAAAAATGACTAAGAAAATTGGAGAGGCAGAAGCTAATGGTTAAGAGGGGCCGAAAAGCACCCTCTCCACTGAAGTTTTTTGTCTTAGAGTTTTTCCACAATGATTAAATCTTCATCTTCCAGTAGACCTATTTTGGATAAAGCATTTTCCCTACAAATTGGCTCTTTATGAACATGTTGGAAAGAGAGATGTTGAAAGTGTTCTTTCAAGAATTTAATTCTCTCCTTCCTGCAAAAAATATCAATAACTTTAAGTTGATAGCTCCCTTTAAGCCACCCTACCACACACTAAGAATCTCCTTGAACATGAAGTGAAACCACTTTAATGGAAGCAATGACCAAGGGCCCACCAAGAATTATATTTTCTTTTGTATTGGAACCCATCCACATGTTCATATAAATATGTAATGTGGTATTTCTGCAGAGATTTATAATAGCTCCTCCGTCGAAGATTCCATTTTGTTGTGCTCCATCAAAGAATCCAGAGTTGTACACAGAGAAAGCCAAGGGAGAAGCAATAAGGTGTTGTGTTATAGGTTTCTTCTATCTCAAATAGTCATGGAAAACCCCGATAATCTAGGGTAAGATCCAGTGGATGTTGATAGGGTGGTTTTCAAAGATCAACTTGTTACGATTTTTTCGGATTCCCCAAGCCACATAAAATGGAAGGGATTTATGATTCCACATATTTTAGTCTCACCAAGAGATTTTTGTCTCCAGGTAACTCAATGGACCTGAAAGTCGAAAGTTGAGGCTCACAAGGACTTCCTATCACAGAGTAACAACAAAATCACATTGGAAAAATAGATGCTCATTTTTTTCTGGACCTCGCTTACATAGAACACAAGCATTAGGCCCCATGAACCCATGACGAGATAGGTTGTCCCACATTAGAATCATGTTTTCCAACACCAAGGAAGCAAAACATTTAATTTTTTGAGGAATGTCCCAACTCTAGATTTTATGACTCTACCATTTCACCTATGGGAGAATGTTTTTTGGTGTGATCATTGCATAGGCTAGATTGGGTGAAATTTGACCTATAGCTAGATTCTTTTTCCAAACAATGGCATCCTTACTATCATTAGGAATGAGACCACCTCGGGATAATTTTAGGGTGAAGCCCTCCCACTCCATTGCTAGATTACCCTCCACACCCAGATTCGTTGAAGTCTTACATCTGCCATTGAAATTGACTTTAGAGCCTAGCATAAATGTGTGACTAAGCATTGTTATGTCATCTGCATTAATTTGATTAATAATATCTTGTGAAAAAAAGAAATAATAATAATAATAATAAATTAATTAATTCAAAAAAAAAATAAATTATCCTCCAATGAATGGTTCGACTCCTAGCTTAATGTTATTACCATCACCGATATCCCACACCAAGCATCCTTTTATCCAAGGCATAATAATCACCAAACCTTTCCAAATATTCGATCCTCCTTTGTAGGTTGAGGATTGAGCCATCCAAAGCCATTTTGAAAGGGTCAATCTTTCAAGTATTTGTCAGCGATTATTGAGCTCTAAATACCTGTATCGGTGATCACTTGCCAAAAAATTTTCATTGCCAAAATCGAGTCGAACTAGTGAAGGTTCTTAAAGCCTCATCCTCCATAGTATTTAGGTTGAGACAACATCTCCCACTTCGCCAAGTGAAATTCAACCTGATCTTTCTTCCCCGCCCACAAAAAAATGAAAAAATCTTACATGATTCTATTGATTGCAAATTTAGGGACCTTAGACAATGGGAGCTAGTAAACCAGTGTACTCTCCAATACTGATTTTACAAGTGTCTTCCTACCACCAATCGGAAACCATTTGTAGCACCATTTGTTAATGCATTGCACACTACGTTTAAGAAGCCAATTCTAGTCTTCCACCAAATAACAATTAGGCTTGAGTTGATAACCGAGATAGGTAACGAATTGCTCCAAAGATGCCATTTTGAATGGGAGAAAGATGATAATCCTCTCAGAGATATCAGTTGTGGTGTTGTGCATATAAAAGTAGGACTTACCTTGGTTGATCCACATTCTAGTGGCCGCAAAAAAGGAGTTAAAAATAGAGTTGAAGATCTTGCATTCTCTAACTGATCCCTCTCCAAAGATCAAGACATTGTCCACAAAGAGAAAATGAGTAAGAGCTATGTTTTTGGAAATCTTAACACCCTTCAAGGAACCATTAGACTTGGCCATAGATATCATCCCACTTAAACCTTCAATAAAAATAATAAATAGCAGTGGAGACAGAGGACAACCTTGTCACAGACCCCTAGAGGCTGAAAATAAGGCAAAAGGTGAACCACTATCTAGGACTGCAAAATTAACAAAGGAAATACAACCCATAATTGAGTCTGTTACCTGCACGTCAAAGAAAATATCTAATAGCAGTCTTAGAAAACCCCAATTTACCCTATCATATGTTTTTACCAAATCCACCTTGAGAATAATAGTGTTGCACTTTTTTTATTTGAATGGAAAGGATGGCCTCCTGAGCCACTCCAATAACATCATGAATAACTCTACTAGAGAAGAATCCAAACTTCTCCAGAGAGATGTTTGAAGAAAGAACATTCCTCAATCTATTTGAAATCACCTTGGAGATCACTTTATAAATAAGATTGCACAAAGAAATTGAACGAGAGTCGTTAAATGAAGCAGAGTTTGAGATTTTTGGAATAAGAGCTAAGAAGGTAGCATCGGTTTCCCCTGAAACCTAAGTTACTAGTAATTTGTGCCTCTTCAAAAACTTTTAAGAGTTGCAAACTGATCAAATCAAAGAAGGCTAAATAGAACTCAACAGAGCAACCATCCCGCCCAGGAATTTTATCTCTCGCAAAAGAATTGAGAACAATTTTTGTTTCATCCATGGAAATAAGTTGATCAATCCTTGATGATTCCTCCCCGG